>ONZH01002721.1:0-23416 GCA_900303285.1 Rhinella marina
CTCACCTCTTGGGCCTCCATATAATTTTTCGAGGGCTCACCTCAAGCTAACTTTGCGCACTCATTAAAATATTTTCACAACAAGGACCTAAGAGCCCTCGATGGGAAGAGCTTTGTGTGGGGGCCTGTTATAGGGAAGAGATGCGGCCCTGCGGGCTCTAAGCCTGCCTTCTCCATGAGCCTCTGGCCAGCCCACGGCCTCTTTCCTGCCTTTTGCCGGTCCTACGCATCCCTCAACATCCCCACTGCTTTAACCTGCTAGACATGAACACTGGGCCAGGACGGGTCACTGACTTCGTCATACTCAACCACCTCCTCTTACACTGCCTCACTTTGCTCCAACAGCCTCCCTTGCTGGCAACTGTGTCTCATCATTGTCCCTAATCATTTTACACTTTAGTGCCCGTTCCACACCACCATCAGCTAGAGATGGAGCTTGCTCCAGTGTTTGGGCATCAGAACAAACAAAATCCTCAGATAGCTCCTGCGATTCTTGCATGGGTGGGAACACTGGGTTGATAACATTGGGCAGGGTGGGAGGAAGGAGGGTCAGAGTGAGGTCCCTGCAGTTTCTGCAGGCTATCGACGAGACTGGACTTTGTGGACTTGACTGAGTGGTGGACAGATTTAAAAGGAGAATCTAGAACAGTGGTTCTCAACTCCAGTCCTCGGGACCCACCTGCCAGTCAGGATTTAGGAATATCCCACAGAATGAATACCTGTGGTAAGTCCTGATGGATGGACGCTAATTATATCAGCTGGTCTAAACTAAGGAAATCCTGAAAACCTGACTGGCAGGTGGGTCCCGAGGACTGGAGTTGAGAACCACTGATCTAGAAGGAGAAGGAGGGGTTTGCCGAGCTGTCTGTAAGGGTTGCGGAAATCCAGACAGAACCAAGGCCCAAAACTTGGGTGGGGGTAGCAGGTTTGCCCGTCCCCGCCTCCACAACATTCACCACAGTGTGCCGTCAGGGAGATGTAGCATCCCCGGCCTCAAACCAAAGTGTTGGTGGTCAAATGGCCTTTTGCAGTAACCGTGTTACTCGGGCGTGGATGATGTTTTGGGACATGTGCCTGGGCAAGGCAGGGATGGCACAGAGGGAAAAATAGTGATGGCTTGATTGCTTTCCCCCTTGCCTATGCCATCTGTGGTTGTCATAGGCAACGTGATTTTAAGGGGTGCAGAATTTTATCTTCTTTTTTGTCTAGTTTGGCTTGGTGTCCATGGCAATGTAGAGGAAAGAAGGTTTCCTTGTATGGTCTCACTTTACAGAGAGGTTACATTGTCTTTGGAGTGTATTGTTGAGAGGCTGTGATAGTGGCGTAATAGTGCGACTTGGGCGCGTTATATGCACCCAGACATGCTTCCCCTGCTGTCCCAGTTGCATTCCAGCAGTGTTGGCATCCTTTTCTGAGGTTTCAGGGTGGACTTGGTGACCTCCAAGTGGTCGAATTGAGATTTCCAAGTGGCGAGCATTTTTTTCCCATAGACTTTAATGGGATTCGCTATTCGGTCGAATAGTCGAATTTCGCTGTCTATTCGAATCGAATTTCGAACTTTCGAATCTTTCACTACTCGCTCATCTCTATTTATGATGGGTGTATATATGAATATGGCATTATACACAAAATTTTTTTTAAAGCCATAGGAATTGATCCATACTGGATCTCATTAGGGACTTTGAATATCAATCAACTCCACACCCATAGGGTGATGATATAAAAAGCCAAACTTTACCATACAGTTCAAAAATCCACTGAGGAAGGGGCAGGAAGATAAAGCCCCGAAACGTGTTTGGTAACTTTGGACACTGTATAACAAAGTACTGGCTTGGACAATATAAGAACATTGGACAAAAACATCTTTAAAATATAGAAGCGCTCAGATATAGGAGAGACTATTATAACAAATCAAACAAAGCACTTCTATTGCGGGTATCCACGTGGAACGCCGCTGCTACTGAGCACCCCCTTGCACACTGAATTCGAGAAGTGTGCGCATTCTACAACATTGCGCTGCCGGTAGGAACGCCGAGCAGCGAGAATACATCGCAGTAGAAGGATAGGACCACGGGCAACAAAAGAGCTATCAACTTTGCAGAATTAGAAACCGAAGGGGGTAACGTATGGAAAACTAATTTTGATATTTACTCTAAAATATTACCTAAGATAAGCAAGCAAAGATATATTGCGAACGTATTTTTTACAGAAATATTGCTAACGTATTTTTTCCTACAGAACCAGCGTACAAAAGGCTACAATTCTATACAGTGGATGTTCGATAAAGCTGGCTTAAGACTGTTATATAGTGGGAAATAACCCCTAACAAACTGCTATACAGTGTGAAATAACCCCCAATAGGTGGACTATTGATTGATATAATATTGTTTTTAACTTTTATTGTTTTTTTATTGTCACTTTTCTTATACCAGCTCTGGTTAATTACATGTATATACTTTAATATTTATGATTAGAGGACAACATTGTCACATATTTTAGTAAGTTCTTAAAATAAATATCTTTTATACTTACCTAAATATATCTATTATACACCTATTTATATCTTTATATTGATACAAACAATAGGAAAATAGACAGGTGAGAGTGTGCGTACTATGATTCCTCCTTTTTCTACTAGTACTATTATTTATTTTATATTTTAATATTATGTTTTAAAACTTGTGAGTGTTGTTATGGCATAAGCCCATCTGTGTAAATTTGTTGAACATTTGTCTGTTTTAAATTGATGCATCCAAAGGGCTCCATAGCCTTTGGACCTCTATAGTGAATTGCAGGAATTTTTCATAGACATACACTATGGTGTGTAGCACACTGTTAAACAAACACACTATTTTGGCACTTTAAATATTTTTGCACTTTTTGTATTTTAAAGGGTGTTTTAACTTAAATGATAAAGTGATAAGCATTTAAAACCTCTGCACTTTTTTTGCGTTGAACTGCAACCTCTAAGAGCCATGTCTATATTGTGAAACCAATAAGTGAGCCAAAATTTGAAGTAAAGTTTTTATTCAGTTCATCAGGCCTGTGTGTGTCTCATTGCTTCGCCATTCTTAAGTGGGAGGTCACCAAGCAAAAACTACACAGCATGCACCGCTAGCTTGGTCATTACATTGGTGTTTGATAAACTGTTGAAGCTAGTTTTTACAAGTAAGAACTGTTCTAGTAAAAGTATATGTTTAGAGATGAGCGAATCTATTCGCCGTTTCGTAGATTTGATACGAATCTTGGACATTTTTTACACCAAAGCGAATTCGAATATTTTCAGATTAACTTTGGAAGATTTGTCTAAAATCTTTGTACGCTAATGCTACATACGCATTATATCATTTGAACGCTAATGCTACGCATCTGAGAATTTGTATGCTAATGCGTACATATTCAGTTAAGTAGCGTACTTTTATATTATATATTCATTCTTTTTGCAAGCCTAGACAATAATAAGCTAAGGCTTTGTACGCACATTATACGCTCAGGCGTAAGTATTCGTATTTGTACGAATCTTTTGGATGATTCGCTCATCTCTATATATGTTGTTGACAAATACAAAGGCATGAATCCACATGTTTTGTTAAATTATACAGTAACAGGTTTTCTGACCCCACCTCCTTTTTGGCCACGCCTTCTACATGTTTGGCTCCACCTACAATATGGGGCCACTTCTACCTTTTTTTCCAGGGCCACTTTGAGTTTTCAATCCGCCCCTGGTGCCAATATTCAAAAAGGGTCCAAAAACAGAGCCCGGAAACTATATGTAAGTTTAACATCTGTTGTGGGTAAACTGTTTGAAGGTTTTCTAAGAGATGTTATCTTGGAGTACCTCAATGAAAATACTGTAAGCAAATAACTCCATATCAGCATGGCTTCATGAGGGATCGGTCATGTCAAACCAATTTAATCAGTTTCTATGAGGAGGTAAGTTCTAGACTTGACCGCGGTGAATCAATGGATGTCGTATATCTGGACTTTTCCAAAGCATTTGACACTGTACCGCATAAAAGGTTAGTATATAAAATGAGAATGCTTGGCCTCGGAGAAAATGTCTGTATGTGGGTAATTAACTGGCTCAGTGGTAGAAAACAGAGGGTGGTTATTAACTGCACATACTCAGATTGGGTCACTATCACTAGTTGGGTACCACAGGGGTCTGTATTGGGCCCTATTATCTTCAATATATTTATTAATGACCTTGTAGAAGGCTTGCACATTAAAATATCAATTTTTGCACATGACACTAAACTGTGTAAAGTAATTAACACAGAAGAGGACAGTACACTGCTACAGATGGATCTGGATAGATTGGAGGCTTGGGCAGAGAAGTGGCAGATGAGGTTTAACACTGACAAATGTAATGTTATGCACATGGGAAGGAATAATGCAAGTCAACAGTACATACTAAATGGTAAAACACTGGGTAACACTGACATGGAAAAGGACCTAGGAATTTTAGTGAACAGCAAACTAAGCTGTAGAAACCAGTGTCAGACAGCTGCTGCCAAGGCCAATAAGATAATGGGTTGCATCAAAAGGGGCATAGATGCCCGTGATGAGAACATAGTCCTGCAACTTTACAAATCACTAGTTAGACCAAACATGGAGTACTGTGTACAGTTCTGGGCCCTGTGAACCAGGCAGACATAGCAGAGCTGGAGAGGGTTCAGAGGAGGGCAACTAAAGTAATAACTGGAATGGGTGGACTACAGTACCCAGAAAGATGATCAAAATTAGGGTTATTCACTTTAGAAAAAAAGACAACTGAGGGGAGATTTAATAACTATGTTGGCACATTAGTATATGGGAGGGGGGAAACTTTTCAAGATGAGTGGTGACCATGGCGGCCATTTTGAAGTCAGCCATTTTGGATCCAACTTTAGTTTTTTTAATGGGAAGAGGGTCATGTGACACATCAAACTTATTGAAAATTTCACAAGAAAAACAATGTGTGCTTGGTTTTAACGTAAATTTATTCTTTATTCTTTTAAGTTATTTACAAGTTTCTGACCACTTATAAAATGTGTTCAAAGTGCTGCCCATTGTGTTAGATTGTCAATGCAACCCTCTTCACACACTGATAGCAACATCGCAGAAGAAATGCTAGAACAGGCTTCCAGTATCTGTAGTTTCAGGTGCTGCACATCTCGTATCTTCACAGCATAGACAATTGCCTTCAGATGACCCCAAAGATAAAAGTCTAAGGGGGTCAGATCGGGAGACCTTGGCGGCCATTCAACTGCTACATGATGATGTGTTTCCCTCTTTATGCACTGAAGCTGGCACATTCTCTGAGTTTTTCCAGCAAGATGGTGCACCCCAAAGATGAAAGTCTAAGGGGGTCAGATCGGAAGACCTTGGGGGCCATTCAACTGGCCCACGATGACCAATCCACTTTCCAGGAAACTGTTCATCTAGGAATGCTCGGACCTGACACCCATAATGTGGTGGTGCACCATCTTGCTGGAAAAACTCAGAGAATGTGCCAGCTTCAGTGCATAAAGAGGGAAACACATCATCATGTAGCAGTTGAATGGCCGCCAAGGTCTCCCGATCTGACCCCCTTAGACTTTTATCTTTGGGGTCATCTGAAGGCAATTGTCTATGCTGTGAAGATACGAGATGTGCAGCACCTGAAACTACGGATACTGGAAGCCTGTGCTAGCATTTCTTCTGCGGTGTTGCTATCAGTGTGTGAAGAGTGGGAGAAGAGGGTTGCATTGACAACACAATGGTCAGCACTTTGAACACATTTTATAAGTGGTCAGAAACTTGTAAATAACTCATGAAAGAATAAAGTTATGTTAAAACCAAGCACACCATTGTTTTTCTTGTGAAATTCTCAATAAGTTTGATGTGTCACATGACCCTCTTCCCATTGAAAAAATAGAGTTGGATCCAAAATGTCCGACTTCAAAATGGCCGCCAAGGTCACACCCATCTTGAAAAGTTTCCCCCCTCCCATATACTAATGTGCCACAAACAGGAAGTTAATATCACAAACCATTCCCATTTTATTTAGGTGTATTCATATAAATGGCCCACCCTGTATATCAGGGGTCAGTACAGAGATCTCTCCCATGATCTTTTTATCCCCAGGACTGTGACGAGGGGACATCCTCTGTGTCTGGAGGAAAGAAGGTTTGTACACAAACATAGAATAGGATTCTTTACGGTAAGAGCAGTGAGACTATGGAACTCTCTGCCTGAGGAGGTGGCGATGGTAAGTTCACTAAAAGAGTTCAAGAGGGGCCATGATGTATTTCGGGAGGGTAACAATATTACAGGTTATAGTTACTAGAGAGGGGTCATTGATCCAGGGAGTTATTCAGATTGCCTGATTGGAGTCGGGAAGGAATTCTTTCCCCTAAAGTGGGGAAAATTGGCTTCTATCTCACAGGGGATTTTTGCCTTCCTCTGGATCAACGTAGAGGATAATAGGCCGAACTGGATGGACAGATGTCTTTTTTTGGCTTTATAAACTATGTAAACTATGCTGAGATGGTTTTGCCCTATCCTTCACCTTTGATTGCTGCCTGGCCGAACCCTTACTGGGTAAGAGCTCTCATCATCTATTAGGTTAGTAAAGAATGACACTGCCAGCATTATTTTTGCAGCCTTACCTTTGGACACCCTCCTGAGGGAGTATCTCGGGTGTTGGGGGTGGGCGCAGGTTATAGGCACATGTGCAGCGTCTCCTGGAGGGGACGAGTGAACCTTCCATAGCGGCAACAGGAAGTAATCAGGGGAGTGGGGCATCGGGTGGAACGCAGCTCTGAGCGCGTTGTGATGACGTCACACACTGGATGGCGCGCGCACCAGAAGAGCAGCCCTGCATTTAAGGACAGTTGCTAGAGGCCAGAATTGTTCCACTGAGGTGTTCCCAGGTCTGCCATAAGAGGTCTGGTATTATGGAGATAGACAAGGTGGCAGAGGGTGTTGGAGCCACTCCTACCTCTACTCTGGTACCTGAGTGAATGGGTGCGTTTGCTGGCTTATTGGGGGTCAGGATTTTTATTGGTGTATTTCTTTCTATCTGTTAATTGTAGAGAAGGCCAAAAAAGGTGTTGTCTAAAAGGAAAAATTTTGAGTGTGCCTTATGCAAAGCGGCTTTTCCTCGTGATTGGGACAAGAAGCTGTGTCATTTTTGTATCGACAAAACTGTGTCTGAAGAATCGCTTCCTTTTACAAGTGTTTACAAGCATTAGTGAAATCAGAAGTCAGTTCTTCTTTAACCAGTAAGAAGCCAACTACGATTATAAGCCAAAAACATAGTCGCCAGAATTCCCCATTAGGCCAGACTTCATCTGCTTCTGACTTAGAAGACGATTGTATTCAGTGCTCTGACAGGAGAGTCTTTATATCCAGAAGCTTAAACAGAAAATACCCATGGGAGGATGGGAGGCTTCTACTTCTTCTTTCAGGCCTGGGATCGCATCTACCTGTACAGCCAAATCTATGATAGTATGGCTTTCTGAGCTAGAAAACCAAATCCTTAACAAGGTTCCCAGGGAAGAAATTCTGGCCGCAGATTTCCTTGCCGATGCTTCAGCGGATTCCGTGCGTTTAGGAGCTAGGTCATCAGCTTTATCCAGTTCAGTTTGCAGGGCCTTGTGGTTAAAAAATTAGAAAGAAGATCTTCCCTCTAAACAAAAGCTATGTGAAGTTCCATGCAAGGGGGAATTCTTGTTCGGGCCAGCCTTAGATGAATTACTTGAAAAGGCAGCAGATAACAAAAAGAAATTTCCTGGATTCATGTCAGCCTCCTCTTTTAGTGGAAGACCAAGTCGTTCCTTTCGTTCCTTTAGGGGGAATAGAGATAAGGATAAGACAGAAAGAGAAGATAGATTCAGACAACAGAGGAAGAGGTTTTTTCTTTAATCAATCAGGAGGTGACAGAAAAAAGTCAGATCCCCAATGACTCAAACCACAAAAATGTCACCAATTAGGGTGCAGTAATACTCGTTACCAGGTAAAGTTAAACTAATCTCAAAAGGTAACTGCCTATACATATATGGATCAATTTAAAACGTAACTTTTAATGATGATAGTTAGAAAAAAGAGATTCAGAAAATATTCCCTTATAATAAAAAAAGACAGATACAAATACAAACGCATCCGTGCAACTAAGCACCTATAAGTTAGCACAGATACCAAAGTGCCAGTTGAAGGCAAGCGTCACCTGAAGCTCGATACGTTGTTCAACCAGCTGTTAGTGCACGGTGGCACCAAGTCAAAAAGGAATAAACCAACAGTCCTACCACATCCGTGCAGGTAAGGTCGATAGTCCTTTGACAATTGTTATGCTCCGGTGGAGGTGATCCGGTATGGGTACACAGGAACCAGTGGTACGAAAAACCTAAATACGTCCCTAGAAAGCCCTATAGGGGGGTGCTAACGTGGCCCTAATGAAGCCTAACCATGGAGCACTTGTCCTGACAAGGGCGACCCCATCCGGAACCTGTCCCTCCAATAGGAGTCCCTGAATTGCCCTATGTTGGTTTCCCTACATGCACGTTTCACAAAAGAAAGCTTCTCATCAGGGGAAATACACCTATACATAGGGTAAAGGGTGACCCAATCACATAAAATAGAATTATGGGAGACAAAAATGATGAAGAACAACCAAGGATAATACTAGGGGAATTAGATGAAAGTAATATCCCCCATAGTCGCTTTGTATGGAACTGATGATGTCCAAACTAAAGTAAAACACAAAAAATACAAAACACATTCTGGGTAGGACTGATGGTGTCCAGACCAGAGTAGGGGGCTCCCAGGGGGCTGGTGTATGTATACTTTCAGCAATTGTTTACCTGAAACGCCAGCCTTAAGAAGTCCTGCTGCCAGACTGTTTTCCCGCGCTGCCGACGTCACGTGACGTCGCTCGCCCGAGATTTCGCGAGAGTACGGGCGCAGTCTGCAGCATGTTGCTAGGAGACTGGGACGCGTCTCCTTTCAACCTAGAAACAGCATACTGTCTATGGGAGCTGTAGTAGACAAGATAAAAGGGCACTAACAGCAGTTATATAACTACAATAGGTTAATTTTCGGGTAGGTAGCATGAACATAGTTAGCAGGGGCGATGACTCGATTAACCCTTTGGGATCCCACTGCTATTGACAAAAGAGGATGGGAAAGAGAAAATAGGCAATATGTAAGGATATTAGAACACCATTATATACCTGGATAGTTCATAATAGTGTAAAATAGAGTCAGTAAGCAAGAGTAATCCCCCAACTGCCTGGGGGGGAGGGGGGTGATAACCTCTGGCGGGGGGCAGGAGATGATGCTGTTACTGCTATGATAGCACCATCTGGTAGGTTATGGACACTTAGTAGTATAGATACATCAAAAGGTTATACAAAGCAACCAAAGTTTAATTGGTCATTCAGGCCCATAGGGATGGTTGTTTTGAGTAAGAAAATCCATCTTACCTCTCTCTGTAGAATGAGGCGGTCCCAGTTACCCCCCCTACTGGGAGGTTTGACCATTTCTATACCAACAAAATGTAGACAGCTAGCATCTCCATTATGCTCCTCGTGTACATGGCGGGAAACTGTCGTTTCTTTACGGTTATCGACATCCCATAGATGTTCCCCTATGCGTCTACGAAATTCTCGCTTGGTCTTGCCGATGTATTCAATGTTGCACTGACATGTGATTTTGTAAACCACTCCCCAGGTACGACAATTAATGAAGTCTTTGATCTGAAAGGTATGGCCCAAGTTAGAACTATGAAACGTCTTGGTTTGTTCCAGGGCCTTACATGCCACACAGCCACTACACCTAAAGCACTCCCTCAAATTCGAGGTCAACCAAGTGCCTTTAGGTGCCGTCGGGATATAGTGGCTGAGTACCAGGAGGTCCCTTAGGCTGTTCCCTTTACGAAAGGTGATTTGGGGATAATCCTCTACTACTGCCTTAATATCTGGGTCCATTAGGAGGATATGAAGGGAAAGGGAGTATAGGTACGAGACTAGGGGGTCTCCACCATCAGGGGATTCCCCTGGGTGAGGGATAATGAGAGGTGTGAGAATAGGGACATCCAATTCTCTCATCCTCCGCTATTACCCCGACCTATACTTCTCCACTATCATATGGTATTGTGAATACTCCAATTGTGAGAGATATATAGACCTGAGTTGACAACCCGTCGAAGGTAGTAATAAAACAGATTTTGGGGTCACCTATTTCTTTCTTTTTAGGTACCAGAAGCTTGGTGCGATCCCTCCCTTTAGCCTTTTGAAAGGCAGATCTTAGGATGTAGTCTGGGTAACCCCTGGATCTAAATCAGACCCTCAGATTCTTAGCTTCTTTTAAGAATTGGCCCTCATCGGAACAGTTGCAGCGCAAGCGCAAATATTGTCCTAGAGGGATGCCCCTCTTTAAGGGCAGTGGGTGGCTGCTCTGCCAGTGGAGGACAGAGTTAGTGGCCGTTAGCTTACGGAAGATAGTACTTCCAAGTTCACCCGTAGCTGTTTTATAAATGAGCACATCCAAAAAAGATAGTTTGATCATCACACTCATGGGTGAACTTAAGGCCAATTGAATTCTTATCCAAACCACTGACAAAGGTCGCAAAGGCCGGTTTTGTATCATTCCAAATAAGGAAGATGTCATCAATGTACCTAGCCCATAATAGTATGGGTTCGGCAGCCATTGACGACTCATCACCAAAGACATGTGTGGCCTCCCACCAGCCCAAGAGCAAGTTTGCATAGGATGGTGCACAAGAGCACCCCATAGCGGTGCCCCTGAGCTGGTGGTAAAGCCTGTTGTTAAAGACAAGATAATTATGCTTGAGTAGGAAGTATAGTAGGCGCAGTATTAAGGAATTGTGTGCCTGAAATTGTTGGCCACGCATACTAAGGTAATACTGTACTGCTAGTATTCCCGCATCGTGTGGTATAGAGGAATACAAAGCTTCTACATCTATACTCCCTAAAATAGCATCTTTATCCACTGAGACGCCTTCAAGTCTCTTCATTTTGATGTATATATAACCTTTTGATGTAGCTATACTACTACCTGTCCATAACCTACCAGATGGTGCTATCATAGCAGTAACAGCATCATCTCCTGCTCCCCGCCAGAGGTTATCACCTCCCCCTCCCCCCCCCCAGGCAGTTGGGGGATTACTCTTGCTTACTGACTCTATTTTACACTATTATGAACTATCCAGGTATATAATGGTGTTCTAATATCCTTACATATTGCCTCTTTTCTCGTTCACATCCTCTTTTGTCAATAGCAATGGGATCCCAAAGGGTTAATCGGGTCATCGCCCCTGCTAACTATGTTCATGCTACCTACCCGAAAATTAACCTATTGTAGGTATATAACTGCTGTTAGTGCCCTTTTATCTTGTCTACTACAGCTCCTATAGACGGGATGCTGTTTCTAGGTTGAGAGGAGACGCATCCCGGTCTCCTAGCAACATGCTGCAGACTGCGCCCGTACTCTCACGAGATCTCGGGCGAGCGACGTCACGTGACGTCGGCAGCGCGGGAAAACAGTCTGGCAGCTGTACTTCTTAAGGCTGGCATTTCAGGTAAACAATTGCTGAAAATATCCATACACCAGCCCCCTGGGAGCCCCCTACTCTGGTCTGGACACCAGCAGTCCTAACCAGAATGTATTTTGTATTTTGTATTTTTTGTGTTTTACTTTAGTTTGGACATCATCAGTTACATACTAAGCGACTATGGGGGATATTACTATGATCTAATGCCCCTAGTATTATCCTTGGTTGTTCTTCATCATTTTTGTCTCCCATAATTCTATTTTATGTGATTGGGTCGCCCTTTACCCTATGTATAGGTGTATTTCCCCAGATGAGCAGCTTTCTTTTGTGAAACGTGCATGTAGGGAAACCAACATAGAGCAATTCAGGGACTCCTGGAGGGACAGGTTCCGGATGGGGTCGCCCTTGTCAGGACGAGTGCTCCATGGTTACGCTTCATTAGGGCCACGATAGCTCCCCTCTATAGGGCTTTCTAGGGACGTATTTAGGTTTTTCGTACCACTGGTTCCTGTGTACCCATACCGGATCACCTCCACCGGAGCATAACAATTGTCAAAGGACTATCGACCTTACCTGCACGGATGTGGTCGGACTATTGGTTTATTCCTTTTTGACTTGGTGCCGCCGTGCACTAACAGCTGGTTGAACAACGTATCGAGCTTCTGATAACGCTTGCCTTCAACTGGCACTTTGGTATCTGTGCTAACTTATAGGTGCTTAGTTGCACGGATGCGTTTGTATTTGTATCTGTCTTTTTTTATTATAAGGGAATATTTTCTGAATCTCTTTTTTCTAACTATCATCATTAAAAGTTACGTTTTAAATTGATCCATATACGTATAGGCAGTTACCGTTTGAGATTAGATCCCCAATGATGCCAGAAGTTAGGTAGGGGAGGTTAAAAATTTTTCTCCCTGCTTGGTTCCAGATCTCCAACAGCGCTTGGGTCCTAGATATCATAGGATCAGGGTTAAAGCTGGACTTTCGTTCTTTTCCTCCAAAAAAATTCGTAGTTACAAGGGTACACCCAGCAAGGCTAGGAGCTTTAGCCATGGAGGAGGAGGTTCTAAAGTTAGTAAACAAGGAGGTTCTTGTTCCAGTTCCAGAAGAAGAAGGAAGAGGCTTCTACTCCCCTCTGTTTCTGGTAAAGAAGCCGGATGGCTCTTACAGGACTATCATAGTAACATAGTTTATAAGGCCGAAAAAAAACATCTGTCCATCCAGTTCAGCCTGTTTTCCTACAAGTTGATCCAAAGGAAGGCAAAAAAACCCTGTGAGGTAGAAGCCAATTTTCCCCACTTTAGGGAAAAAAATTCCTTCCCGACTCTAATCAGGCAATCAGAATTACTCCCTGGATCAACGACCCATCTCTAGTAACTATAACCTGTAATATTATTACCCTCCAGAAATGCATCCAGGCCCCTCTTGAACTTTTAGTGAACTTACCATCACCACCTCCTCAGGCAGAGAGTTCCATAGTCTCACTGCTCTTACCGTAAAGAATCCTCTTCTATGTTTGTGTACAAACCTTCCTTCCTCCAGACGTAGAGGATGTCCCCTCGTCACAGTCACAGTCCTGGGGATAAATAGATCATGGCAGAGATCTCTGTACTGACCTCTGATATATTTATACATAGTTATTAGATCTCCCCTCAGTCGTCTTTTTTCTAAAGTGAATAAGCCTAATTTTGATAATCTTTCTGGGTACTGTAGTCCACCCATTCCAGTTATTACTTTAGTTGCCCTCCTCTGAACCCTCTCCAGCTCTGCTATGTCTGCCTTGTTCACAGGAGCCCAGAACTGTACACAGTACTCCATGTGTGGTCTGACTAGTGATTTGTAAAGCGGCAGGACTATGTTCTCATCACGGGCATCTATGCCCCTTTTGATGCAACCCATTATCTTATTGGCCTTGGCAGCAGCTGTCTGACACTGGTTTCTACAGCTTAGTTTGCTGTTCACTAAAATTCCTAGGTCCTTTTCCATGTCAGAGTTTAATATTTTACCATTTAGTATGTACTGGTGACTTGCATTGTTCCTTCCCATATGCATAACCTTATATTTGTCAGTGTTAAACCTCATCTGCCACTTCTCTGCCCAAGCCTCCAGTCTATCCAGATCCCTCTGTAGCAGTGTACTGTCCTCTTCTGTGTTAATTACTTTACACAGTTTAGTGTCATCTGCAAAAATTGATATTTTACTGTGCAAGCTTTCTACAAGATCATTAATAAATATATTGAAGAGAATAGGGCCCAATACTGACCCCTGTTGTACCCCACTAGTGACAGTGTCCCAATCTGAATATGTGCCGTTAATAACCACCCTCTGTTTTCTATCACTGAGCCAGTTACTTATCCACATACAGACATTTTCTCCCAGGCCAAGCATTCTCATTTTATATACTAAACTTTTATGTGGTACCGTGTCAAATGCTTTGGAGAAGTCCAGATATACGACATCCATTGATTCACCCCGGCCCAGTCTAGAACTTACCTCCTCATCGAAACTGATTAAATTGGTTTGACATGACCGATCCCTCATGAAGCCATGCTGATATGGAGTTATTTGCTTATTTTCATTGAGGTACTCCAAGATAGCATCTCTTAGAAAACCCTCAAACAGTTTACCCACGACAGATGTTAAACTTACCGGCCTATAGTTCCCGGGCTCTGTTTTTGA
This sequence comes from Rhinella marina, assembly GCA_900303285.1. NCBI lineage: Eukaryota > Metazoa > Chordata > Amphibia > Anura > Bufonidae > Rhinella > Rhinella marina. The sequence goes on from ONZH01002721.1 coordinate 14,215, forward strand.
ACCCTTTTTGAGTATTGGCACCACATTTGCTATGCGCCAATCCTGTGGAACACTCCCTGTCAGTATAGAGTCCTTAAATATCAGAAATAAGGGTCTGGCGATGACATTACTTAATTCTCTTAGGATACGGGGGTGTATGCCATTCGGTCCTGGCGATTTGTCTATTTTAAGCTTTTTAAGGCGTCGCTGTACTTCTTCCTGGGTCAGACAGGGCACTTTTAATGGGGAATTTGCTTTTCTATTCTGCATTTCAACTGACAATTTATTTTCCTCAGTGAATACAGTGGAGAAAAAGATATTTAGTAGCTTTGCTTTCTCCTCATCGCTCTCTGCAACTCTCCCCTCATTACTCTGTAAGGGGCCGACACCTTCAGGTTTATACTTTTTACCATTTATATAATTAAAGAACATTTTAGGGTTAGTTTTACTCTCTTTGGCGATTAATCTCTCGGTCTCTAGTTTGGCTGTTTTTATTTGTCTTTTACATATTCTATTTTTTTCCTTATAGTTTTTCAATGCTTCCTCGCTCCCCTCCTGTTTTAGTGATTTAAATGCTTTCTGTTTGTCTTTTATTGCTTTCTTTACAGCTCTATTTATCCACATTGGTTTTTTCTTGTTCCTTAACCTTTTATTCCCATGAGTTATGTACCTCTCACAATTAGATATTAGGATGCTTTTAAAAATCTCCCATTTTGTGGCTATATTTTTTATTTTTGAGGACTTTGTCCCAATTAGTTAGGCCTATGGCCTCTCTTAGTTGACTAAATTTAGCTTTTTTGAAGTTTGGTATTTTTGTTCCTCCCTGAAGAAACGCTCTTTTGAATGACAGTTGGAAGGTATTATATTATGGTCACTATTTCCTAGGTGTCCCCCGACCTGCACATCTGTTATTCTGTCAGGTCTATTGGTTAATACTAAGTCCAGTATGGCCGTCCCTCTAGTCGGGTCCTGAACCAGTTGGGAAAGGTAATTGTCTTTGGTTATTTCCAAGAACCTGTTTCCTTTATGAGATATACAGGTTTCAGTTTCCCAATCTATATCTGGGTAGTTGAAATCCCCCATAATAAAGACCTCATTATGTTTTGCCGCCTCGTCTATTTCATTTAGAAGTAGATTTTCTGTGGACTCTGGTATATTAGGTGGTTTATAATAAAGTTCTATTAGTATTTTATTATTTTTTTGGCTACATTTATTTCTACCCTATCATAAACTTAAAAAAGTTGAATCTGTACCTAAATAAAGTTCAAGATGGAATCAATAAAATCAGTGGTAAACCTGCTTTTCCCTTCCTGTCTCATGGTGGTCTTAGATTTAAAAGACGCATATTATCATATTCCAATATGCCCGCACACCAAAAATTTCTGAGTGGCAGTCCAAGTGAAGGGGAAATTGTTACACCTACAGTTCCAGTCCATGCTGTTCGGTTTGTCCATGGCTCCTTGGGTCTTTACAAAGCTGGTGGCCAAGATGGGAGCTCACATAAGAGAGCAGGATGTTCTCTTTGCCCCGTATCTAGACGATTTCTTGGTTGTAGCATATTCGGAGAGGGCATGCAGACGGTCAGTGTCAACAGTGTGACAGATGTTAGAGGAATTGGGCTGGATTCTAAACAAAGAAAAATCCCGACCTTCCGCATCTCAGTTTCAGTTGTTCCTGGGGCTTCTTTTGGAGTCCAGAGGACTTTTTTAACAGAGGAAAAAAATTCAGAACATTTTTCGTTTGGTTTCAGATCTTTTTCGTCTTCAGGAGAAGGGAAAAGTCCCCTTAAAAGAGAAGTTGAAAATTTCAGATCAGACTCTGCAGAATCTGACTTGGTGGTTAGAAAAGAAGAACCTAGATCAGGGGCTTCCCTGGAAGTTGGAGGAATTAGTTTGCCTTACCACAGATGCGAGCCCAAAGGGTTGGGGGCTCATGTTCAGGGTTGTTTCCTTCAGGGCAGTTGGGAAGGGAAAGAGAAAGAGGGCTCTTCCAATCTGAAGGAATAAACTGTGATGCAGAAAGCCCTGTCTGCAGAGCTTCCCAGGCTAAAAGATTCAAATATAAGGATTATGTCAGATGACAGGACGACAGTGTCCTACATAAACAAGAAGGGAGGCACAAAGTGCTGGAATCTAATATCGGAGGTCCAAGAGATTTTAGCTGTTGCCGAGAAGTACTTTCTGTCAATATCAGCTGTCCATATCAGGGAGGTGCACAATTCACAGGCAGATTATCTCAGTCGACGTTCCTTATTCCAGGAAGAATGGAGTTTGAGTCAGGAAATTTTCGAAAAGATTATGGCTCTGTGGGGGCGTCCGGTGATAGATGTTTTTGCTACGGCCAACAACAGGAAAGTTCCAAGATTCTATTCCCTAGACTCCAGGGGATCCCCTTATGGGATAGATGCCCTTATACACAGATGGGATTTTCCACTCAGTTATGCCTTTCCCTCTTTTCCTCTAATTCAGAGAGTTCTAAAGAAGATCAGGGAGGAAGGGGCAAGAGTGATATTAATCGCCCCATTCTGGCCAAGGAGGACCTGGTTTACGTGGCTCAGGATGATGTCCATTAATCTCCACTCTTTTAAAGAACAAGAAGTGTTCTACCATATCTATCTACTGTAGAGTCTGGAATACGTTCTTGCAGTTTTCAGGCATTGAGTTTTGTAATATTCCTGAAATAGTTCCTGAGAATCTGATTTTGGAGTTCTTACAAAAGGGGTTAGATATGGGTTTAGCCTCCAATACTCTTAAAGTTCATGTTTCTGCACTGTCAGTTCTTTTCGGTCAGGATATTGCTACCTCCCCTTGGGTTACTAGGTTTTTTCGTGCGGTCAGTAGGTCTGCCCCTTTGTCATCCCCTAGAGTTCCTCCGTGGGATTTGAACCTAGTATTAAATGCTTTGACCAGGCTCCCTTTTGAACCTGTGGAGGATATACCTGTTAGAATGTTAACCTTTAAAGGGAACCTGTCATCTCCGAAACACCCCGTGAACTAGAGTAAGCGGTGTATAGTGTAAGTAATGCTGAATCCGAATATGTAATTTTTATCTTCATACTCACTTCCATTCTGACGCTGTGCTCCTACAAACCTGCAGTAAAATGCACTCACTGGACTCCAGTGCTCACTCACATAATGGAGAGGACTCAAAGAAGAGTCCAGTGAGTGTATTTTACTGCTGGTTTGTGGGAGCACAGCGTCGGAATGGAAGTGAGTATGACGATAAAACTTACATATTCGGATTCAGCATCACTTACAGTATACAACGCTTACTCTAGTTCAGGGGGTGTTTCGGAGATGACAGGTTCCCTTTAAGCTGTGTCTTTTAGTCACCCTTACTTCCGCTAGAAGAGTTAGTGAGATCCAGGCAATATCAGCTAATCCACCATATACCACCATTTCGGAAGACAGAGTCTTGATAAAACCAGATTTGGACTGTGACGAGGGGACATCCTCTGCGTCTGGAGGAAAGAAGGTTTGTACACAAACCTAGAAGAGGATTATTTACGGTAAGAGCAGTAAGGATATGGAACTCTCTGCCTGAGGAGGTGGTGATGGTAAGTTCACTAAAAGAGTTCAAGAGGGGCCTGGATGCATTTCTGGAGGGTAACAATATTACAGGTTATAGTTACTAGAGATGGGTTGTTGATCCAGGGAGTTATTCTGATTGCCTGATTGGAGTCGGGAAGGATTTTTTTCCCCTAAAGTGGGGAAAATTGGCTTCTACCTCACAGGGTTTTTTGCCTTCCTCTGGATCAACTTGTAGGATAACAGGCCGAACTGGATGGACAGATGTCTTTTTCGGCCTTATAAACTATATTACTATGTTACTAGATCTCGCATTCCTTCCCAAGGTGGCTACAAATTTTCACAGATCACAGAATATTGTATTACTTGCCTTTTTTCAGAACCCAAAGGATAGGGAGGAAGAAACTCTCCATTGTTTAGACATCAGAAGGTCTATGATGCAGTATCTTGAATGTACTAAAGATTGGAGGAAGTCCTCCTCTCTATTTATTCTCTTCCAGGGGATTAACAAAGGCAAAGCGGCTACAAAATCGTCTATTGCAAGGTGGATTACTTCTGCTATTTCCTTGGCTTACACTTCTTCGGGCCTTCCTGCTCCGGGGGGGTCTTAAAGCACATTCTACCAGGGCAATAGCCACTTCCTGGGAGGAAAGGGGCAACATCTCTATTGAGGACATCTGTAGAGGTGCAACGTTGTCCTTTCCATCCACTTTCTTCAGGCACTATAGACTTGATCTTTCTGCTCCTACAGATCTTTCCTTTGGAGAAAAGGTGCTTTCTTTTGTCAACCCACCCTAATTCTTCTCTGATAATTCGCTCTCTATGTGCTGTCCTGGGTGTATGGGAAAAATGAAGATTACTTACGGTAATTGGATTTTCCAGGACAGCACCCTTTATTTACCTCCCTTGGTGTTGGTATATTCCTTTTTGGTCACAGGATGTGCATTAGAAAAAAAATGTTATATTGTTATTCCTGGGAGTTCAGTTTAAGTGTAATATATAGTTATTAGTATTTCAGAACTTCTCTCATGCTTGGATACTAACACTGAGGTGGAGGAGAGTCTCCGCCTTTTTTATTGTGCAGGTTTCCTGTCTCTGGGGGCGGGTCCTCTCTCTCTATGTGCTGTCCTGTCTTCTGTCCTAAAACAGTCCACCTATCCTCTGGCCTAAAACAGTAGGTCGGGCGTAAACTGTTCCATCACGGGGACTAACGAATTTAAATAGAGTTGCACCGGACTCGTTTACGACGTAAACACAGCCCCCTCCTGAAGACGTTGCAAATTATCCTCCAATCTGGCAATTCGTAACCGAGCCTTGTGAGATCCTCATAGTCCGCCTGACGGCTCCTACCTGCCCTCTGACGACGCATGATGGCCTCAAATAATGGAGTTAATTGGGCCATCGTTGCGTTGCCAGGGGGCGGAGGTAGGGGAACATTCGAGTCCTGACCACTTGCTTGAGCAGGACGAGAGGGGCCTGCGGTGGCTGGCTCTTCGGGGACCGCCTCCGGAGGAACTTCGGGCGCCTGAGTACTGCTTGCTGTTCTGTAAAGTAAAGAAAAAAAAAAAGCACAATTAGCAATTAGATTACTATGGAGAACATCTTGAATAGAGGTGAGCAAAGAGACTTCTGATGCTCCATATAAAGTTGCATTGCAAAAAAATTTCATCCAAAGACTGTACATAGGTACAGAGAAGTATCAATGTACAGTATGAATTTTTTTTTTGAAGTATCATTTGAAGCTCGCTTCGTTCATGTCTACTCCATATAATACTATGTGGATATCCAAGACAGAGTGCCAAATGACTATCTGCCTAGGCCATACACATAGATTGGATAACAAAATTTATTATCTCTATAAACATAATCTCTTACCTTTGCAGCTCTAAGGATCTTCGTAGGAACCCCAAGGTGGAATGATTTTCGATATTCCTGCAACTCCGGGCCCCAAGTTCCTCGTTGTAGTTTTTCTTGTACCGGTCGCTGATGGACTGCCACCGCACCATGATTGTCGCCCCTGAAAACCAAAAACATGAGACACAGTGTTCAAGAGACTGGTTAGCTCATGTGATATTTTTATAGAGAAGGTTGTTACTGACGCAGCAATACCTAATGTGCCTATTTTTTTAAATATATTTTGGTTTTAAACAAAAGCATTTTTGAACCAAAAATAATGTTTTTATGTCTCCATTTTCTGAGAGCCATATCTTTTTTTTTTTAATTTTTTGGCCGATTGTCTTAGGTAGGGTCTAATTTTTTGCGGGATGAGATGACTGCTTGGTATTATTTTTTAGTAGATGATTTAGTAGCGTGCTGCCGGGCCCCAAGGCCTTTGGGGTTGCCATGGCAACCGTCAGTGTGGTCGCGGGAACCTGATGACTCAGATGAGGGAGCACTAACCTCCCATATGCCGCAGTCAGCGTTGACATCGACATATGAGGGGTTAAACCACCGGCATCGGCGTGATCACCAATGCTGGTGGATGCAGCAGAGATCCGACTGTCAGTAACAGCCAGATCTCTGCCGCTTATCGCGGCACTGCACATGGTGGGAAGGTAGGACCGCAGGATGAGAATGCTCATGGGGCACTCAGTACTAGCCATTTAGGACGAGCATTCTTGTCCTGGGTCCTTAAGGAGTTAATTGATATTGCCACAACAACAACGAAAATACTTTTGTTGTTAAACTATTGGTGGCAGTGAACCACATCAACTAAACGGTAAAACATTTCTGAGCAATAAAACATACATGTATGCAATCTACAAATGAAATACTGTATACTTACAGCACTGTTCCCGTTGCCTGTCTCCAAGGTACAGTTTTAATCAGGATGATGAGCCCTACCAGGCAGTATGTCTGGTTTAATAGGGTTGATCCTGGTGACAGAGCCTCTTTAAAAGACTTTGATTGCAAATACTCACATGATCCTGACCGCTGCATGCTCCCTGACTTCCTCAGGCGTAGGCTCGAGGACCTCTCTGTGAGTCAACGGGACGAGATGGCTGTAAAATAGAAAAATAAATTATGATTGGAGAACATTAGAGATGAGCGAACATGCTCGTCCGAGCTTGGTGCTTGTTCGAGCATTAGTGTATTCGCATATGCTCGCTACTCGGACGAGCATATCGCGATCCTCGAGGAAATGGCAACTTCCTCTTCCTGCAAGTTAGCCACTTTTTTCAGCCAATCAACATGCAGGAGAGTCTTTGGTACCTCCTAGCATCACGTGGGGCCCCTACAAGTCGATAGCAGGGATTGGCTGGCCAGATCAGATGATCTGGGAATATAAGAATCTGGTCCCGCGCTGCTCGCGTCATACGCCGTCTGCATGAGATTAGGGATAGAGCTGCTGTCTGTCAGGGAGAGTGTTAGGGCCTGAATTTAGATGTTGGTTAGGCAGGAATGACCCACAAAGAACCCAACAGCCCTTCTAAGGGCTACAAGCACCTTTTTTCTTTTTTTTTTGGTCTCCTCCAGGCTGCTGGCTGGGACTTGTAGTGCAGCTACCGCCATCTTGGCTGTACACTGTTAGGGCGTGAAATTAGAATGTGGTTAGGCAGGAATCGTCCAAAAACAACCCAACGCTCCTACTAAGGGCTACAACGACCTTTTTTTTTGGCCTCCTCTCGGCTGCTGGCTGGGACTTGTAGTGCAGCTACCGCCATCTTGGCTGCACACTGTGCACAGCGACTGGTGGCAGAAAGAGGACAGCACATGGTCTACACAGACCCCAATGAAATTGCCCAAAGTCCTCTCAGTACTTATTTTTGCTGCTGCTGTACCTTGGCTTGCTGGGATCTGTAGTGCAGTCTAGGGAATACGTTTTTTCACTCAGTTATATAAACTACAGTCCAGTGAACAATTGTGAGGTGTGCGATACACTAGCCGCAGTCTAGAGAATACGTTTTTTCACTCAGTTATATAAACTACAGTCCATCGAACAATTGTGAGGTGTGCGATACACTAGCCGCAGTCTAGAGAATACGTGTTTATTCTCAGTTATATAAACTACAGTCCAGTGAACAATTGTGAGGTGTGCGATAAACTAGCCGCAGTCTAGAGAATACGTTTTTATTCTCAGTTATATAAACTACAGTCCAGTGAACAATTGTGAGGTGTGCGATACACTAGCCGCAGTCTAGAGAATACGTTTTTATTCTCAGTTATATAAACTACAGTCCAGTGAACAATTGTGAGGTGTGCGATACACTAGCCGCAGTCTAGAGAAAAATTTTTTTCACTCTATACATAAACTACAGTCCAGTGAACAATTGTGAGGTGGTGCGGTACACTAGCCGCAGTCTAGAGAATATGTTTTTATTCTCAGTTATATATATACTACAGTCCAGTGAACAATTGTGAGGTGTGTGCGATACACTAGCCGCAGTCTAGAGAATAATTTTTTTCACTCAATTATATAAACTACAGTCCAGTGAACAATTGTGAGGTGTGCGATACACTAGCCGCAGTCTAGAGAATAATTTTTTTTTCTCAATTATATAAACTACAGTCCAGTGAACAATTGTGAGGTGTGCGATACACTAGCCGCAGTCTAGAGAATACGTTTTTTTCACTCAATTATATAAACTACAGTCCAGTGAACAATTGTGAGGTGTGCGATACACTAGCCACAGTCTAGAGAATATTTTTTTCTCTCAATTATATAAACTACAGTCCAGTGAAATTGTGAGGCGATACACTAGCCGCAGTCTAGAGAATACGTTTTTTTCTCAGTTATATTAAATAAACTACAGTCCAGTGAACAATTGTGAGGTGTGCGATACACTAGCCGCAGTCTAGAGAATAATTTTTTTTCACTCAATTATATAAACTACAGTCCAGTGAACAATTGTGAGGTGTGCGATACACTAGCCGCAGTCTAGAGAATAATTTTTTTCACTCAATTATATAAACTACAGTCCAGTGAACAATTGTGAGGTGTGCGATACACTAGCCGCAGTCTAGAGAATAATTTTTTTCACTCAATTATATAAACTACAGTCCAGTGAACAATTGTGAGGTGTGCGATACACTAGCCGCAGTCTAGAGAATACGTTTTTTTCTCAATTATATAAACTACAGTCCAGTGAACAATTGTGAGGTGTGCGATACACTAGCCGCAGTCTAGAGAATAATTTTTTTCACTCAATTATATAAACTACAGTCCAGTGAACAATTGTGAGGTGTGCGATACACTAGCCGCAGTCTAGAGAATACGTTTTTTTCACTCAATTATATATAAACTACAGTCCAGTGAACAATTGTGAGGTGTGCGATACACTAGCCGCAGTCTAGAGAATACGTTTTTATTCTCAGTTATATAAACTACAGTCCAGTGAACAATTGTGAGGTGTGCGATACACTAGCCGCAGTCTAGAGAATAATTTTTTTCACTCAATTATATAAACTACAGTCCAGTGAACAATTGTGAGGTGTGCGATACACTAGCCGCAGTCTAGAGAATAATTTTTTTCACAATTATATAAACTACAGTCCAGTGAACAATTGTGAGGTGTGCGATACACTAGCCGCAGTCTAGAGAATAATTTTTTTCACTCAATTATATAAACTACAGTCCAGTGAACAATTGTGAGGTGTGCGATACACTAGCCGCAGTCTAGAGAATACGTTTTTTTCACTCAATTATATAAACTACAGTCCAGTGAACAATTGTGAGGTGTGCGATACACTAGCCG
>ONZH01002722.1:0-36104 GCA_900303285.1 Rhinella marina
TAAATGGCCTAGATAATTGATATTTCAAAGTACAAAGGCCGTGTAGTAACTGAACAGACGGTGGGGTATGTACACCAGGTATGTGAGATACTTTAACACGAAAAACGCACAGTACAGTGGCCTATTAAAATGCCTAGATTTGTATATTTCAAAGTACAAAGCCGTGTAGTAACTGAACAGACGGTGGGGTATGTACACCAGGTATGTGAGATACTTTAACAAGAAAACGCACAGTACAGTGGCCTATTAAAATGGCCTAGATATTGTATATTTCAAAGTACAAAGCCTGCGTGTAGTAACTGAACAGACGGTGGGTATGTACACCAGGTATGTGAGATACTTTAACAAGAAAACGCACAGTACAGTGGCCTATTAAATGGCCTAGATATTGTAATATTTCAAAGTACAAAGCCGTGTAGTAACTGAACAGACGGTTGGGTATGTACACCAGGTATGTGAGATACTTTAACAAGAAAAACGCACAGTACAGTGGCCTTATTAAATGGCCTAGATATTGTATATTTCAAAGTACAAAGCCGTGTAGTAACTGAACAGACGGTGGGTATTTACAGCAGGTATGTGAGATAATTTAGCAAGAGAACGCACAGTACAGTGGCCTATTAAAATGCCTAGATATTGTATATTTCAAAGTACACAGCCGTGTAGTAACTGAACAGACGGTGGGTATTTACACCAGGTATGTGAGATACTTTAACAAGAAAACGCACAGTACAGTGGCCTATTAAATGGCCTAGATATTGTATATTTCAAAGTACAAAGCCGTGTAGTAACTGAACAGACGGTGGGTATTTACACCAGGTATGTGAGATAATTTAGCAAGAGAACGCACAGTACAGTGGCCTATTAAAATGCCTAGATATTGTATATTTCAAAGTACACAGCCGTGTAGTAACTGAACAGACGGTGGGTATTTACACCAGGTATGTGAGATAATTTAGCAAGAGAACGCACAGTACAGTGGCCTATTAAAATGCCTAGATATTGTATATTTCAAAGTACACAGCAGTAGTGCCAAATATAGTTTGGTATGTAGCAGAGCACCTAATACACCACTAATGCCTCTCTCTGTCCCTACTCCAGCAGCTATCCCTGAATACAGCAGCCGTTCTCTGTAAAGTCTATATTGTAGTAAAGCTATCACTGAAGTCCACTGTAGTAGCCCTGATAAGGGCTTTTAATCACGCTCCTGCCTGTCCAACAGCTAAAATCTGTCTCTCCCTTCTCCAGCCTCTGTCCCTGACTAAGTTCACGCAGCATATGCGTACGAGCAGGAAGAGCTGAGTTTTTATGATTCGAGGTCACATGGTTTTTCCAGCCAATCCATGTAGACGCTGTTTTCGCGCTGCCAGCGTGCTCAGCGTGCCTGTCATACCCCCCCTGCATGTTGATTGGTGGAAAAAGAGCGCCAGGGAAGGTGGGAGGGGAAACGAATTCTAAGTGCGCCATCGCCGTTATACTCGATTGAAATCGAGTGTGCCGAATATCGTAGTATTCGATCGAATACCGGCTCGATCGAACACTACTCGCTCATCTCTAGTAATTATATGGCTTTAAGCAAACATTCGCGCACTAATAATGAACGTTCAGGTAAAAAGGTACGCAACCTCTTTGCATAAGCGTACAAAGTGCGTACAAAAATGACGGGCTTTGCTGGAGAGGAATGGTGGAGCAGGAGGAACGCTCTGAGTCTGACCCCTGGCTACATATGGATACTGTTTCAGCAGATGACAGCAGATCATCCGGCTGAGACTGAGATGAGCGTGCCATCCCCTCCACTACCTCATCCACTTTCTCCTCCTCTACAATTTTGCACCTTGGTGGGTTAGCCTGGCGGAACAACGGCCAAGTATTGCAAATACTACAAGAAGAAGCTCCGGCTATAGGTCCTTTGGCACTTCTGCCCTGTGCCACCTTCTCCTTTTTTTTATAGCTTGAGGTCTGGCTGGAACTGGACCCCTTTTGCTTATCCATTTTTCAATTCACTCTGTGGCCCTGTAGCTGGTCTTTGTCCCTGTATCTCCCTATCTCTCTCCCTGCCTGATTAATTACTAACCCTGTACTGGCCCTGCACTTGCCCTGCAGTATCCCTGATATATGTAATATGGATTCCCAGAACAATTACACCCCAATTTTCACAAAACAGGTCTCAGAGTCTCAAAACTTCTCCCACACAGTGCTTCTGCTCGTCGCAGCAGAAGTGATACGTCACTGGCTTACCGAGCCTGAGCCAATCAGAGCAAGCCCTGCCCACTAGGTCAGGTGACCGCTTTCTTCCCGGGCTTTTGCACACGATAAACGAACTAACAGTAACATTTCGCTAATGAATTGAATTCGTAACTTATACGTAGCAATAGCGTATAATTTATAGGACAAACTACGTAGCGAATGCGTACAAAGCCGAAGCGAATCACCTAATATTCGGATTCGCTTTGCAGCTAAAATTTCCAAGATTCGATACGAATCAACAAATCCGCGAATAGATTCGCTCATCTCTAATCTGATTAGAAGAATGGGACGTAGCGATCTACTCTGCACTGGAAGTGAAATTGTCACATCCCAAGCCTTGGGCGGCAAACAGCGTCTACTCAAACCATCTGAAGGTATCTGCATGACATTGGGCTATGCTCCCTGCTAGCGCTTCTTACATCTGCAGAAGACTGTCTATCGCACATTGATTTATATAAAAGCGGTTAGAATTCCAATATTACATTGTGGTTTAGTTTTCACTGGCTCAGAATTCCTATTTCTCATGCATGAAAGGAATCGATCTGCCCGCTTTATTGTACTCACATCCAGTAAGTTCAAAAAGTTAAGTTGATATTGCATGAAAACCTCACCCCCCTGCCTCGGGAGCAGCCAATAACATTTAATCAGCAGAAAAAGCAATCTATACATACTAACAGTGGCATATGGAATGACACTTCACGACACAAGGGGGGAGGGGAGCAGAGATGGAATTTCATGTTTTAGCTGAATTACTTGTGGAGGTCAAAACCATTCGTCTTTGGTAAAGAAGATACAGATAGAAATATTTTATGAAAATAATTTGAGATACTAAAACCTTAAAATGACATCATCACAACCGCAAAATCACTATATATATATATTTTTTTTTTCATGGATAATTCACAATATATTTATGTATTATTCATATATAATAGAATATGTATGAGAACTATTCTGAATGTTTTTTATTTTTTTTTATTATTTTGTATCTACAGTGTGTATAAAGCAGCTTTCTCTTTCTCTCTCTCTCAGCAGGAAGTCCCAGCACAATCTCAAGCATAGATCATTTTCAGAAGACAAGACAAGTCAAGTAGATCATTTTCAGAAGGACAAGTCCCTTGAAACTCCATTCCACAGGAGTCTTGCAGTCATCATAGGGTATGTTCACATCTGTGGCATCCCTGATCCACCAGGCTGTTCCGGTAGACAGCGGCCTGTCGGAGTTCTTCAGATAGCTGGATAGTGCCGGGCACTGTCGGACTGCATAGACGATAATGATGGAATAAAGTGGGGATCCGGCTACATTCTAGCATGAGTGCTGGGTTTTGGCTGGACAGAAACCATTGCAGATATTTCTCCAGAAACTGCTGGATCCCATTATAGTCTGTGGGGGCCACCAGTTGTGCGTACCACTGGATCTGGAGATGCTGGTTGGAGGGGTGGGGGTTTTTGTAACAGATTTTGCATTGAGGCCCAAATGACACCTCTGTTTCAATATGTAACAGGCAACAGTATTACTTCTCACCAAATGACGGTCTGTGGTGGGATTTTAAACCTTACCTATTTGCATAATTGAATGCTGTGAATGTCCCACTGGTATAGCTGTGCAGTGTAGGGCCCGAGGTTGGACCAAGGGGCCCTGGTGCCTGATGGAGCCTAGACATATGGTTGCTGTACATATTTACAAAGTTAATTAATGAGGTCCATGTAGTCCAACCAATAATCCTACTATGTTGATCCTGAGGACAACACAAAAACAATTCTAATTACCTCATATTAGAGGGGAAAAAAAGTTCCTTCCCGATTCCTAATCCGTAGATCAAAATAAATCTCTGGATGAACGTATCATCTCTAGAAGTCTAGTACACATAACTTGTAATATTATGACCCTCCATACAAGATCATCTGATGACATCAGCCATCACAACCTCTTCTGACAGAGAGCTCCATAGTTTCACTGCTCTTACAGTAAAGAATCCTGTCTATGATGATGGTGAAACTTTCTTCCCTCTAGACGTAGAGGACATCCTCTTCGCTTAGTTACATTTCTAGGTATAAAAAGATCATTAGATGATCTCTGTTCTGCTCATTCATATAACCCCACATCTTGTACTGTGATCCACCCATTCCGTTAGTTATCTTTGTCATCTTTTCTGCATCGGTTTCAGTTCAGCCTTGTTCTTCTTATACACAGGCTCCTTGTGCTATATACTCCATATGTGGTCTGACTAGTGATTTGTATAGAGGAAAAATCATTTTTTTGTCATGAGTATCTACGCCTACTATGATGCCTCCCATTATAGTATCTGCCTTGGCAGCAGCTGCCTGGCATTGGTTACTAAAGTTCTGTCTACTGCCCACCAATACTTTAGAACCGCAGCTTTGTATCGAGCTTCCGAAGTGTTCTCCCCTCCTAATGTGCTGATTGGCTGGCTCTGGGACACAGTGCACCATACATAATATATGCTAATGAGATTAATATTAGCTCCTCCCCTACTTTAGAACCGCAGCTTTGTATCGAGCTTCCGAAGTGTTCTCCCCTCCTAATGTGCTGATTGGCTGGCTCTGGGACACAGTGCACCATACATAATATATGCTAATGAGATTAATATTAGCACCTCCCCTACTTTAGAACCGCAGCTTTGTATCGAGCTTCCGAAGTGTTCTCCCCTCCTAATGTGCTGATTGGCTGGCTCTGGGACACAGTGCACCATACATAATATATGCTAATGAGATTAATATTAGCTCCTCCCCTAAGAGCATCTTTTTATGTTTACTCCAAAATAGTACATGTCATATATCAAAATGATCGAATCGGAAAGGGGAACTCATAATAAAACATTATTTTGCTGTAACTGTTTGCTATTAAAATGTATGCAAATAATTGTGTTGAAGAAGCACATAACATCCCCCCAACCCTTCCCATAACATTGACTCTTGACATTGTGAAGATACCTGAGGGAAAGGAAAAAAAAAAAATCGATAACCTATTGCTTCGTTATACTAATTGTCCACCTCGGCCTGACAATCTTTCCTTATATACAGAAAACAATATATTTCTTCAGTACTAGAAGTAGAAATCCAGGGAATTCTTCTGAAATGTAAATGATATATGTGATTAACTCTATAGCTTTGGCTCAGAGGGGCTCCAGAGTAGATAACGATTATTAAAAGGAAATCATTTTCATATTCATTTAGAGTTATGGTAATTAAAAAAAAACAGTGGGCGTCATCCTGGGGGAAGAGGGCCTCCATTACTGACGGCTGGCGGCTGCAGAGTGACAGGAGGATATGTATAGAAGACAAATGGCCGCACAAGTTTCCTATAGAGATAATATCATGACCCAAGATTGCCGCTGAAATCACGTGAGAGGACGACTTTCAAGCAAATCTGTCAGTAGAATGTGTCCTCTATGTAAAGGCCGCCTGAGATAGCCGCCAGCTGGATAGCTATTTCGACTATCTGTGAATGCACTTTGGCTGAGGATGCATGTGTTCTTCATGAGGAGAGGGGAATAAATGGGTGTTAGGCATCTCTTTTGGTCGCTTTCCTCACTCTCCCCCAGTTAGGATGCCCCCATACTGTAGATGACCGGTTCCGACGAAATCAGCAGGTTTGGCTGACATATGTCGAATGTTTATGTGCACCTTAAAGGGATTGTTCAGAATTTTTTTCAAATTGATGGTCTACCCTTGGGACAGACCATTGATATCCAATCGGTGGGGTTCTGACACCCCACACCCCTACCGATCACCTGTTCAGAAGTCAGCACTGGAACCAAACAGCTCCGCCTGCTGGATGGAGCTGGTTACTGCCGCTCTGCTCCCATTGAAGTGAATAGTAACAACCTCCGTCCGCGACACAACAGACTTTGCAGGTCCGCCACTGAATTCTGGCATCAGAGCTACCCCGAAACAGCTGGTACTGGGAGAGGAACACTTGTCGATCAGATTCAGATATAGTACAATTAACACACATCATGTTAACTAAGGGCTCATGCACACAAACGTATTTGCCTTCTGTTTCTGTTCCGTTTTTTTTACAGGTCCGTATATTGAACCATTCATTTCAATGGGCTTGAAAAAAACTGAAATGACGTGTGCATTCCGTGTCCGTATGTCCGCATGTCTGTTCCGAAAAAAAAAAAATAGAACATGTCCTATTCTTATCCGTTTTACAGACAAGGACAGGCATTGTTACAACGGATCCGTAAATCGGATGTTGCACGGATGTCATCCGTTTTATTTGCGGATCTGTGTTTTGCGGACAGTAAAATACATACGGTCGTGTGCATGAGCCCTAAACTAGTTGTGTTAGGCCGACACATTCTGTTGTTTTTCAAAGGTTTTTTTACGGGATATCACTATGAGTTAATAAATTTGAGTTAAGAGTTTGAGTGTTATCGCCACTCGATCTGTAGTAATAGTCTATCCGGAGGATAGGCCATCAACAGTAAAATCATGGACAGTCCCTTTAAGGTTTCCTTCACACAATTTTTTGTGGGTTTTTTAGCTGTTAGAAAAGACATAAAAAACATTAAAAAAAAAAAAACAACATTTTTTATGCAAGGGTTTTTAAACTGGCCCTGCCATTTTTTAAGTCCTGTTAAAGGGGTTTGCCGGGAATTAAGAAAATGAAAGTACTTAAATATTACTTTATTATAAATATATTCCCAAATACCTTACATTAGTTTTAACGTTTTGTCTAGGGAGAATCATTAGGGGAAATAAAATGGCCGCCGTCCTATTAGTGCACACTGAACCTGTCCTAATCACACAGGAGGACAAGTTACTTCACATCACTGAGGTAAAGAGCTGCCTCATCCTCCTCTCTGCTCTGCTTGTCAGGGATTACAATCCTGAATAAAGATAAGATCTTCAGCTGAATCTGCGTAGGAATGGAGATCATGAGGAGACATGAAGTACAGATGGGAGGGTGGAGGTAATGAGCAGCAGCTCTTGTATGCAGTCTCCATTACCACAGTCTGTCCTGTCCGTCCTCTCTGTGCTTCATGTCTCCTCATGAACTCCATTCCTACAGAGATTCAGCTGAAGATCTTATCATCTGTATTCAGGATCATAGTCCCTGACAGGTAGAGCAGAGAGGAGGATGAGGCAGTTGTTTAGGTCAGTAAACTGGTGGGACCCACACCTACAGTATCTGACATTGGTGGCATATCTTAGCAATACGCCATACATATATGAGATAGGTATAACCCTTTAAGGTAAAAAAGTATAATAAAGTATAATAAAATCCATGGAACAAAAAAAAAAGATAAAAAACTAACAAAAAATAGTGATGTTTGTTAAATGCTTGGCTTTGAGCTAACACCTTGAGAGAATGTAAAAAGAAAAAAAATGCAGAAAAAACGCTGTAGCTTTTCTAAAAAACAAGGTGTCAAAATGGCCTGTTACAGTACAAGTCCATACCTGTAAACATGGAGTGATGAATGAAGACTCGTTGCGAGTCTGAATACAAGTGCTGAAGGTGAAGCTTCCCTTTAAATCTCAGTCCATTCGTGGACCTCAGGAATACAATAACGTCTTCTACCGATTCACTGCATATTAGAGAAGATTACATTCCTGTTGGCCGATGATGTCATCAGAGCTCACATAATTACAGGTATATATCATTACAGCTAGTGATATATTGCTTCTGCCTGCGGACCCTCATACCGTGGACGTGCTGCGGGAATGCTTTAGTTTTTAATAAAAGAACTGATTAAAAAGGTGAATGTGGGGAAGACAGTGTGGAACTAATGTGGATCAATGCAATGACATCACTGGGAACTGACTGAAATTAGACGTGCAGCAAGCCCGGGAGGAGAGAGCATGAGGAGAGTGGTTGTAGCGGTGACAATGATTGGGTTGGTAGCTGTCACAATGGCAGACCTCACTGCCTGGGTCATGTGGTGATCGGAGGGCTCACCCTTTCTTCCCTTGGGGCACACCCTGGCCTGGTGGTAGTTGAGGTGTCCTTAAAGGGTTATTCCCATCTCAGACAATGGGGGCATATCGCTAGGATATTCCCCCATTGTCTAATAGGTGCGGGTCCCACCTCAGGGATCCGCACCTATATCGACAACAGAGCGGGGAAATGAACGGAGGGCGCACAGCGCATGCGCAGCCGCCCTCCATTCGTTTCTATGGGACCACCGAAAATAGCCGAGCACTGGCTCAGCTATTTCCGTTGGCTCCATAGAAATGAATGGGAGCGGGGGCCGCGCATGCGCAGTGCTCTCCCATTCATTTCTGTGGGAGCTGCAGGGGTGGGAGCAGTGGTGGTGGCCGGACCACAGGAAAGACGGGGTCTTCCAGGCGCAGAGCTCCCCGCTCTGTTCTCGATATAGCTGGTACTAGCGATATGCCCCCATTGTCTAAAATGGGAATACCTCTTTAATGGCGGATGGTTGGCAGGGTGTGAGGCGGGAGGGTAGGGGTGGCGGACAGTGGAGTTAATGGCCAGGCCCATTTGGGTACAATAAATAAAGTCTCTATTTACTGAACAGATGATAGGAGTTGCAGTACATATATCAGCTGTAGGGACATACAGTGCCTTGTGAAAGTATTCGGCCCCCTGGAACTTTTCAACCTTTTGCCACATTTCAGGCTTCAAACAAAAAGATATAACATTTTACATTTTTGATGAAGAATCAACAACAAGTGGGTCACAATTGTGAAGTGGAACGAAATTTATTGGATCATTTAAACTTTTTTGTAATAATAAAACTGAAAAGTGGGGCGTGCAAAATTATTCGGCTCATTTACTTTCAGTTCAGAAAACTCACTCCAGAAGTTGAGGATCTCTGAATGATCCAATGTTCTCCTAAATGACTGATGAAGAGAAATAGAATCCACCTGTGTGTAATCAAGTCTCCGTATAAATGCACCTGCTCTGTGATAGTCTCAGGGTTCTGCATCATGAAGACCAAGGAACACACCAGGCAGGTCCGTGATACTGTTGTGGAGAAGTTTAAAGCCGGATTTGGAGACCAAAGGATTTCTCCAAGCTTTAAACATCCCAAGGAGCACTGTGCAAGCGTCATAATTGAAATGGGAAGGGAGTATCAGACCCCATGCAAATCTACCAAGACCCGGCCCGTCCCTCTAAACTTTCATCTCAAACAAGGAGAGACTGATCAGAGATGCAGCCAAGAGGCCCATGATCACTCTGGCATGAACTGCAGAGATCTACAGCTGAGGTGGGAGAGTCTGTCCATAGGACATACAATCAGTCCAACACTTCACAAATCTGCCCTTTATGGAAGAGTGGCAAGAAGAAAGCCATTTCTCAAAGATATCCATAAAAAGTCTGGTTTACAGTTTGCCACAAGCCCCTGGGAGACACCAAACATGTGGAAGAAGGGGCTCTGGTCAGATGAAACCAAAATCCAACTTTTTAGAAACAATGAAAAACGATATGTTTGGCGTAAAAGCAACACAGCTCATCCCCCTGAACACACCATCCCCACTGTCAGACATGGTGGTGGCAGCATCATGGTTTGGGCCTGCTTTTCATCAGCAGGGACAGGGAAGATGGTTAAAATTGATGGGAATATGGATGGAGCCAAATACAGGACCATTCTGGATGAAAACCTGTTGGAGTCTGCAAAAGACTGAGACTAGGACGGAGATTTATCTTCCAACAAGACAATGATCCCAAACATAAAGCAAAATCTACAATGGAATGGTTCAAAAATAAACGTATCCAGGTCTTAGAATGGCCGAGTCACAGTCCAGAACTGAATCCAATTGAGAATATGTGGAAAGAGCTGAAAATGCTGTTCACAAACGCTCTACCATCCAACCTCAAAGAGCTCCAAGCTGTTTTGCAAGGAAGAATGGGCAAGAATTTCAGTCTCTAGATGTGCAAAACTGATAGAGACATACCCCAAGAGACCGCAGCTGTAATCACAGCAAAGTATTAATGCAAGGGGGCCGAATAATTTTGCACGCCCCACTTTTCAGTTTTATTATTACAAAAAAGTTTAAATGATTCAATAAATTTCGTTCCACTTCACAATTGTGACCCACTTGTTGTTGATTCTTCACCAAAAATGTAAAATGTTATATCTTTTTGTTTGAAGCCTGAAATATGGCAAAAGGTTGAAAAGTTCCAGGGGCTGAATACTTTCGCAAGGCACTGTATCTGAGGTATATTACAGAGACAGGCTCTTCCCAAAATATTTGTACAGTCAGTATCAATGATGGTGATGATCCTCCCTGAATCTCTCTCTCACTTTGCAATCTTCCCAAATAACCACAGGGGTGCAGTTCCATTCTCATTAACGCTTTCTGCAATGCCCAGTCTTCAGGGAGCAGATCTTAGATCCGGATGGCCAGTCCACCTCCAAAGTTTGGTGGATGTTGGAGCAATAAACTCTATTCCATAAGCAGTAAAGTCCTTTGCCATATACGAGCATTACCTTACTGTCTTCATCCAGTACAGCCTTGGTTCTAAACCTTCTGTATAGATTTCAGGTTTTCCTTCTCTCAGGAATAGTATTTTAGTCTAGTTGCTTTTCTTTGACAGTGTTTTAGTCTCAGGGACTATGGTTCCATAGACTAGGCTTCTTCTTAGGTCTACATAACAGCAGCTCTCAAAGCATGTCTTCACTCTAGTTCTGCTTGCTACGAACTCTCTAACCAGGGGGTGGGACTGGCCCATCACCCAGGGCACGGGGAGGACAGTCAATGGCAGGATGGGATGGGGACAAGCTTCCCTAGCATCGAGGGTGACACTAGGGAGTCTGGTCCATATCTCCCACATGCCATTGGCTGCCCCCTCCCGACACCAGATGCTTTCACCCATGAACGGGGAGAAGTGTGGGGGGCCTGGCATATGGGAGGATATTTTATAGGATTGAATAAACCCTTTAACTCTTTAGCAGTGATCCACTGGGTCACTATGGAGAAGCGGTTCCAAGCCTCCTCCTATACAAATATTCCCGATTCTTAATGCACGCTCTTATCCTAAAGTATACTGTTCTTTCTTTTCATGTATAGCTATATGGGGTAGCATTTGCACCCCGGCCCTAGTGAATGAGGAAGCCCAAAGGCCGCTTTGTCACATAAGAAGACACTATGGTAGGTGGGGGGCCTGTTACAGATTTTGTATTGCAGCCCAAACTACACCTCCTCCTCCTATTGTCCAAGTGTTAGAGATCTAAAATAAGGCAGTGCACTGAGCAGATGCAGTCTGTTGTCTAGCAGATACAACTTCCGAATATGATGGTCAACTAGACAGGAAGTGATATGCAACCTGTACCTATGACCCCCTGTGAGGAGGAAAACAGTGAGTCAATGGCTGGAGACTTCAGTGGGTAAGTGCACACATCGGTCTTCTCTCCAACCTTTTTGAACATATCCCCTTTGCAGACCTATGTGTCTCCAGGGGTTACAAATTACTGTCATGTGCATTTTTGATCCCCTTCTTCTTGCTTACTTAAGGACATTATAAAAAGGGGGGAGTGTGAAGGTTTACCTGTTAAAGAGGTTTTCTGGATTCAGGATATTGATGGCCGCTCCTCAGGAGACGTCATGTATATCAGACTGGTGGCGGCCCGACTCTTGGCAACCCTGCCAATCATCTGTTTGAAGGTCTCGTGGCACTCGTGAGACCACTGTGGCCTCTTGACGCAATTTATCTGCACACCGTCTACTTATTAGCAATGGTGCAGGGCATTGCAACCTTGTCCAATACTATACATATCTTCACAAATTACACACTGACATCTTGTTACCGCTTGTCTATGATGGACACAGTGACTATCACGCTTAGTGACCACCTGTTCAATTATATCTATTGAGTCTAGGGTCAGTCTTGTGGGGGGTTCCCAGAATGGGGTCAGTAGGGCACTTGAATGAGGTAGAGCTCAGCGACCACTACATGCAACAGATCAGTCGCCATTATGGTGGGAACTACATCCACTCCGATCCCTCACTCTTAGACTCCAGGTTATCACCACCAGCCGGCTTAGGACCACACACCAACTCCATCTACCGGCAACTAACTTGGGTGTCCATTGGGCTCCTGCACTTGGCTCTGCATGACCATTGAAGCCTGCCAGTCTCTCCCCCTCTTGGTTCCCAAAAGTTACTACTATATTGGACTGGATTGGACCCCGTCTCCTTTTAACTCACTACCTTCCACAGCTAACAGCTAGAGACCCTCTTGAATTGTTGTCCCAGCCATGCATCTCTCTGGAGGACCCAAACCACTTCGCAGGTTTTTGCTGAACACTAGGCATACCCCCAACTCAACTAAGGATGACTCATGTGCTTTCTGCATCCGTATGCCTGTTCTGCAGAAGGATAGAACATGCCCTATACTTGGCCAATATGGGACCATGGACCCAGTGAAGTCAATGGGTCTGCAAAAATGTGGAGGCAACACGGAAGGTATCTGTATTTTGCAGATCCACAATTTGAGGACGTAAAAATATATATGGTCGTGTGCATGAGGCTTAACTTCTAAACCCCACTGACCCTTGAAAAACCTTGAGTTTCAAGAGGGGTTTTACCCTCAGGTAGCAAGAAAATTTGTGATGGGGCAGATCAAATTCTGCCTGTATCTCTGGGATAAGGCTAATACCGGCAGAGGAGGATATGTGGGATCCATACAAGACCCTTCCTATCCAATCCAATCTACATAGTAACAGTTTATAAGGCCTAAAAAAGCCCTCCGATCCAGAGGAAGGCAAAAAAACCCTGTGAGGTAAAAGCCAATTTTCCTCACTTTAGGGGAAAAAAATTCCTTCCCGACTCCAGTCAGGCATCAGAATAACTCCCTGGATCAACGACCCCTCTCTAGTAACTATTACCTGTAATATTATTACCCTCCAGAAATACATCCAGGCCCCTCCTGATCTCTTATAGTGAACTTACCATCACCACCTCCTCAGGCAGAGAGTTCCATAGTCTCACTGCTCTTACTGTAAAGAATCCTCCTCTATGTTTGTGTACAAACCTTCTTTCCTCCAGACGCAGAGGATGTCCCCTCGTCACAGTCACAGTTCTGGGGATAAATAGATGATGGGAGAGATCTCTGTACTGACCCCTGATATATTTATACATAGTTATTAGATCTCCCCTCAGTCGTCTTTTTTCTAAAGTGAATAAGCCTAATTTTGATAATCATTCTGGGTACTGTAGTCCACCCATTCCAGTTATTACTTTAGTTGCCCTCCTCTGAACCCTCTCCAGCTCTGCTATGTCTGCCTTGTTCACAGGAGCCCAGAACTGTATACAGTACTCCAGGTAATCTCACCAGAAACAGACAAGGAAAGACCTGCCATGACGGGGGGGTGGGGGGTTGGATACCGATTCAGCTGTCTCCCACATACTGAGGTCCACAAAACATGCAGCTTTTTATCTGCAAGAAAACCGTCATCATTTATGGAAAATTTTACAAGAACGAGTCACGATTGTAATTCATCCATTAATCAGCTCAGCCGCCGCTTATCTCCCCTGTGTGCCGACATGCAGAGCGGAATAGATTTTGCTCAATTATTGCGGAAGCTTTATGAGAGGAGCGGGGACAGTTTCGGGTTCGCACCTGGAAGCACTGTGCAGATACTGGAATATCTATCAGATGTAAAGGGGTAAAGGGGCACCGAGGACGGGAGGAGCAGGGGTGCACTTTATAACCGCCGTACGTCATCTCCAGCTTGTAAAATGAACACAGGAAGCCTACGGGATTATGTGTGGAGGTTTATAGTCACATTCATACAGATGTTTTTGCTGCATTTTTCTTATTACTAGGCTCCAGTGCAGGTGCAGCTTTGGAGCCATACACTCGGCTAATTTTTCTGCTTCTAACTGTAGAGTCCAAGACGAGAGATACTTGAAGACTGAGGAGCGGTGCATGGAGGCTGTGTGGTGTCTTATGGCCTACATGTACTGCCCTAGAGGCTCCATCAGGTGCCATATGCACAAAGCTATCCTCCTCTAAAATGTATAGCTCCCATATATTCAGCTGTACGTCATATAGTTGCATTCAGAACCCATTGACCACACAATTTACTTTTTCCAGTTACATTTCTAATACGCTGGGCTCAATGTGGATCCACAAAAAATCTGTGTTGCATCTGTTTCTTTTATGGACCTATTCACAAAATGGACACGAATAGGACATGTTCTATCCTTTTTGCGAGACTGCGAAACATAAGGATACGCAGCACACGGTGTGCTGTCCACATTTTTTGCGGCCCCATTGAAATGAATGGGTCCACATCCAATCCAAAATGCGGATCGGATGCGGACCGAAAATGCGGTCATCTGAATGGACCCTAAATTTTGGGACTTGGTCTGGGATCTGATTTAGGGGCCTGGTTTGCAGTCTGAATTAACTGAGGTGTTTGATTTGGTTTCTGATTAATACTGGGGTCTGATTTAAGGGTCAGTCTCATTCATGTAAGCGCTAGTGTTGAGCGAGCACCTCTGTGCTCGTATGCTCGGGTGCTCTGGCCGAGCACTAGGGGTTGCTCGAGCATAATGTTAGTCAATGGGACTAAACCAGGCACCCCCCGCTCGGAAGAGGGGAGGGTGTCTGGTTAATAGAAAAAGGTCAGAATCGCAACTTCTCCTCTTTTACTCCTTTCACTCATAAAAGTTTGCTAATTAACTGAATTTGTATGCATTAGCGTACAAATCAACATTACAGTGCGGGGAAGAGACTCAAGATTGAGCTCAAGTACACCGAACACCGAGCGGACCCGAGCGTAGGCATGCTCGGCCGAACAGCGAGTTCGGCCGAGCATGCTCGCTCAACACTAGTAAGCGCCTGACCTGGGGGTCTAATTAATTTAGGGATCTGATTTGCATTCTAAATTAACTTAGGTGTTTGGTCTAGGGTCTGATTTATACTGGGTCTGATTTAGGGGTATGATTTAATTTTGGCCTGGTCTGGCACCTAACTTGTTGGTGGCTGGTATAGTTGTCTGGTCTGGGATATGAGTTCATTTAGGGGTCTGAACTTAGCTCTGATTAATTTTGAGATGTGGTCTTGTATCTGATCTAGGTCTGGGGTCTGGTTTAAGGGTCTGTCTGAGATCCCGAGTATTTTAGTAGTCTCATTCATGTAAGCTCCTGATCTGGGGTCTAATTAATTTAGGGATATGATTTGCAATCTAAATTAACTTAGGTGTTTGGTCTAGGGTCTGATTACTACTGGTTTCTGATTTAGGGGTTTGGTCTGGGGTCTGATTTATGGGTATGATTTAATTTTGGCCTGGTCTGGTGGCTAACTTGTTGGCTGGTCTAGTTGTCTGGTCTGGCATCTGAGTTCATTTAGGGGTCTGAACTGAGGTCTGATTAATTTTGAGATGTGGTCTGGTGTCTGATCTAAGGGTCTGGTCTGGGGTCTGGTATAAGGGTCTGTCTGAGATTCTGAGTCTTTTAGTAGTCTCATTCATGTAAGCTAATCTGGGGTCTAATTAATTTAGGGATCTGATTTGCAATCTAAATTAACTTAGATGCTCGGTCAAGGGGCTAATAAATACTGGGGTCTGATTTAGGTGTATGATTTAATGTTGGCCTGGTCTGGTGGCTAACTTGTTGGCTGGTCTAATTATCTGGTCTGGAATCTAAGATTATTTAGGGGTCTGAACTGAGGTCTGATTAATTTTGAGATTTGGTCTGGTGACTGGTGATCTAGGGGTCTGGTCTGGGGTTTGGTATAAGGGTCTGTCTGAGATCCCAAGTCTTTTAGTAGTCTCATTCATGTAAATGCCTGATCTGGGGTCTATTTAATTTAGGGATCTGATTTCCAGTCTAAATCAACATAGGTGTTTGGTCTAGGTTCTGATTAATACTGGGGTCTAATTTAGGTGTCTGGTCTGTGGTCTGATTTAGGGGTATGATTTAATTTTGGTCTGGTCTGGCGCCTAACTTGGTGTCTGGTCTAGTTGTCTGGTCTGGGATCTGAGTTCCTTTAGGGGTCTGAACTTAGGTCTGATTCATTTTGAGATGTGGCCTGGTGTCTGATCTAGGGGTCTAGTCTGGGGTCTGGTTTAAGGGTCTGTCTGAGATCCTGAGTCTTTTAGTAGTCTCATTCATGTAAACGTCTGATTTGAGGTCTACCGTAATTAATTTAGGGATCTGATTTCCAATCTAAATTAACTTAGGTGTTTGGTCTAGAGTCTGATTAATATTGGGGTCTGATTTAGGGGTCTGGTTTGGGGGCTGATTTAGGGGTATTTACTTGCCACTGAGGAAGAAACAGGTTACATTTCAAAAAGCATCTGGAATATTGGAGCAAAGTGCAGTGACTTATTTATATACTTTTTGAAAGTGGTTATGCAAACTTTATACAACTTTATTATTTGCAACTGAGGTTTATCCAGCTTGAAATCAATCATCATCTACTGCTGCAAGGGATTCCACCTCCAGACGGGGAGGAGAAGTGCCAGGAGAGCCCATGTGGTGTTACAACTTACCTGGCGTCTGGACTTGTGTAGGGCGCATGCACCTAGTCCTGGCCGGCACGGGGAGGATTGTTCTGGGAGCCCCGTACAGCGGAGTGCACCCGGTTGCGGGAATCTATTTCCATCTTTGTAAAACCGCATGAACAAGGAGACTCGGCATCTGTCCTCGAAAATTATCACGAACACGGGAGTGCTAAGAAGCGCATAGCGCTAAACCATTTAGACTGTGTATGCAGCAAGAAATACCAGTGGAGTACTGGATACTTTGCATATTCCTTATATTAGAGGACAACACAAAAGGAACCTTTTAAATAAAAAAAAAAAGACTGCACATAAACAATATATATATATATATATTTGCTCACTGCGAGAGCTCCGCGGTTGAGTAATACAAGGGGGACTGGAATTATAAGACAAAAGCGCACATGTTTTATGATAACCATTGGTGTAGTTAGTATTATTATTGCTTATATGATTGTATTTATATATTTTTTATTGTCTTTTATATATAATTGGGTACGATTTAATAAATACTTAATGTGCCATAGAGCCGACTGTTTTTTGATTATGATTTAATTTTGGCCTGGTCTGCTAACTTGTTGGCTGGTCGAGTTGTCTGGGATCTGAGTTCATTTCGATGTCTGAACTGATTAAGTTTGAGATGTGGTCTGGTGTCTGATCTAGGGGTCTGGTCTGTGGTCTGGTTTAAGGGTCTGTCTGAGATCTGGATTCATTTAAAGGGGTTGTCCGAGTTATTTTTTTGTTCTTTATATGTTTCTAACTTGTCAGGTATAACAACTTTCCCATATACTTTGTGTTTCTAAAGCTGCTGGTTTCTCAGAGTTGACTGAGGGTCACATGACCTATGATGTCACCTTATCTCCCTGGTCTGTGATGTTTCGTGTACAAGCCTCAGAGATCAGATAACAGTCTGTACACGAGACGTCACTGGCCACGCCCCCTTTCTTTGCTGGGCTCCTGCTATCTGCTCTCTCCCTGGATTCCTTCAGATAAAACATTAACCCCTTCAGCCAGAACACACTGAGGGCTCAAGGCTTTACAACAAACAGTAGCTGCAGCAGTGAGAGGAGACAAATGCTGGGCAAGGAGCTATAGAGGAATTGTACAAGAACAGGTAGGGAGAATTTCCTGTGTGTATCAGCAGTGTCATTGTACAGCTGGGACTTGTAGTCCTACACAAACAACATGCTGCTGAGTATTCCAGCAGGCAGACATGTACTCACTGCACTTATATTCACTGCCTTTGCAGAGAAGGGGGAGGGGCTGAGATTGTTATTACTGCAGGTAAACAAAGGCCAGAAGAGAACCAGGGAAATGAGGAAATATAGATTTTTTTTGCCTAAAACTTGCTGAAGTTAGTTATATATTGCTGCCCATCAGATTTACAGTGCTATATATTTTTTTCCATAACTTGGACAACCCCTTTAAGAGCCTGATCGGGGGTCTGATGTCAGATTTAGGGAATATCCTAATGTAGCAATATTGTAGCAGAAATGTCCGCAACAGTAAATATTTTCCGATGTATTCATCTGATATTTGAGAAACCTCTCGTTCTCCGAGCATAAATAGGATGGAGTAAATATGACATAAATCTAAAAGATCAAAGAAAATGGTGAGAACTCTGCAGGGGATTTATCAAAAGGAATAGCTGCGAGTATTCATTAGGTGAGATGCTAATTGATGGATTTTTAATTATATCGTATTAAACACATTGGAAATGAGGTTTCAGCCGGCGGTACTTCTGGGGAATCCAGAGTCTGAGTGACAAATAAAGTACAACAGAAAGTGACACAGAACACAGACTGTGGGGGTCATTTATCAAAGACCAACTTTTTACGCTAGTCTTTGATATCCCCTGCGCTGCCGGAGGTCGACTAATTTATGATGCGGTGACCATGCGCCTGGAGTGAAGACAAAGCCGTCCCCTGACTGGAGTAGCTTTCGCTCCTCTTTTACGCCTGTTTCCAGTAAATTTTTCAGGTTGGATCAACCCAAAGTGCCAAGGGGTCTCATGACTTTTTCTACGCCAAAAACTGGCATAGAGATGTTCGTAAATGACCGCCTGCATGTTGTAAGCACGTAAATCCTGCATCAAAAATCCACAGCAAAATCCAATGCACATTTTGCTGTGGACATGACCCTTCTCCATTGAAAGGAGTAAAGCGTGTAGTGAAGATCCAAAGCAGATGTTGCCACCGCAGATCAAGACAATCTTGAGGAGAATTGTTAAAACCTCAAAAGACATGGCTGAGACTGCATGCCACTGTGATATGCCACCTGAAAATCTACGTGAGGAGGTGGTGTGATGGTACGTCTGCATGAAAGGGAAATGCTGTGGATTTGTTACACACCACCAGCCAAGAGAATGAGATTGGAAAGGAAAAAAAAAAGATAAACTGTGCTAAAAAAGCATAAAATGAGCCGCGGTGCTTATTTTAAATCCGCAGCATGTCAATTGGATTTCTGCCGTAAGCCAGCAGCATTTACACTATGACTTCCACAGTAAAATCTGCACCATTTAGTATGGATTTTGTTGCTGTGCAACTCTGCAGAATTTTAAACAGTGGGTCTGTACCGTGCAGACGCATCTTCTGCTTGAAACACGCTTTCAGTTCTTGATTAAAGGGGCGCTCCAGTTTCATTAATTCATTTATCTTCCCGGAGAACCCCTAAACACTATATTTTTGCCCCATATACCTGTTTTTCACGTCAGCGCTTTCCTTCCCCTGTTCTAAGCATCGTTGCATCCTGGCAGGATGTTTACATGCAGAACTTCCTGTTTTCATCAGCTTCCTGCTGGCTTTTCTAATCAGTCCCAGCATGCTTTGCGCTGTAATGTTACACAGGGCTTGCTCCACCTGCCGCACTGTTCTTTCTGCAAGACTACACTCCCTATTCCTCCCCTTTCTGCGTTAGTTAGATGGGGCAAGCCCTGCCAAACTTTACAAAGAAAAGCATGCAGATATTGTGTTAGGAAGTGGATGTAGATCCACTGGGTCACGGCACAGATTTTTTGGGGGGCTTATCTCCTAAGGGAGTTATTCTGGTGGCACCCTGGTTTTCACCCTTTAATCCCTATCCAGGTAACTGATCTTCACTGCAGGGGAGCCACCAAACTGCTACCTCCTGGAGTAGTCTCTGTTCAAGTAATGGCTGATTCATGAGGAAGTCAAGAAACACCGGTGAGGAACACCAAGGGATCAGGCAAAACTGTAGTCATGGAATGACTGAGAACAGGATAAACTGATGCTGAGAACAGGAGAAGGAAAGCACTGACATGAAAAACAGGTAAATGGGGCAAAAATATTCATTGTATTCAAGGGGTACCATGGGCAGATACAAAAATGTCATTATGAAACTGAAGAACCTCTTTAAACAGGACCTCTCCGCTCTCCTGACATGCCTGTTTTATTAGCTTCATGCATTCCTCGTGTAATAACAATTCTGGAACATCTATTCTTATGTCTCTATGTTGTGTCATTCCTTTATTATTTCTACTAGAAGTTATGAATGAATTACTAGCAGTCTGCAGTAAGGGTACAGAGGGGAGGTAACCAGTTGGGGGGGTGTACCTGCACAGTCTGAGAATGACAGCAGTGATTGGATAGAGTGAGTCTGTGCAGGTACACACCCCCAACTGGTCACCTCCCCTCTGTACCCTTACTGCAGACTGCTAGCAATTCATCCATAACTTCTAGTAGAAATAATACAGGAATGGCACAACATAGAGACATAAGAATAGATGTTCCAGAATTGTTATTACATGGGGAATGCATAAAGCTATTAAAACAGGCCTGTCAGGAACGGGGAGAGGTCCTCTTTAAGTCTGAGGTACAGACATTTATCCAACAGGAAGCAGAAGTATAAATTCTTCTTTTATATTTATTAAAACCTGCACCATAAAACTACACGTGTGATTGCAGCTTTAGGGTAAATTCACATGTGGCTGCAGAACTTTCTGTGATTCTGAATGGGGTTTTGTGAAGTAAATACATAGATTTCTGCTAATCAGATGAATGGGACAGTCACAGAAATCTCTGCAACAAATCTGCCACATGTGAATATAGGCTTAGGACTTACTTAAAGAGGCTCTGTCACCAGGTTTTAACCTATGTATTTTAATACATAGGTTAAAACCCCTTAAATAGCACTTTTTTAACATACCCGTATTGCAGAGTATAGCGCAGCGGTTGTGCTGAAAAAAGAACTTTAAACATTATGCTAATGAGCCTTCGGAGCACCGGGGGGCGGGCTCTTTCCTCCTGAGCACCGCTTCTTCACCGCCCCCCCGGGCCCTAGGCTCTCCTCCTTGTCTTTGGTAATGCCCCTTCTACAACAAGATTGACAGCGCTAGACCGTTTGGCCTAGCGCTGAAATTCCACGTCTGCGCAGTGCGATCGCGCCGGCGCGTGCGCAATAGCGCTTGCAGTGCCGAACACTGCAAGCGCTTCCATCCTTGTGCGCACGCGCTGTCACTTCCCTGAACCCGGAAGTTGTTGTAGAAGGGCGTTACCAAGACAAGGAGGAGAGCCTCGGGCCTGGGAGGGCGGTGAAGAAGTGGTGCTCAGGAGGAAAGGGCCTGCCCCCCGGTGCTCCGAAGGCTCATTAGCATAATGTTTAACCCTTACAGTACCAGCGCCGTACATGTACGGCGCTGGGGCGATGCGGGCACATGGCGCCCGCTCGCAGGGTGCGGCGGGCGTCATGGCCGGCAAGTCTCTGCTGTTTCTAACAGCAGAGACTTGCCGCTAGTCACTACATCGGCGGCGTCCTGCTGGGCGATTAGATGCCGTGATCACACGTGATCACGGCATCTAGTTGCGTCTAAACCCGGAAGCGTTCGCTTCCGGGTGGTGTACAGACACCCCGTGTGGCCAATCGGGGTGTCTGTACACCATATGAAAACTGTAATCCTCGCTTGGTGAGGATTACAGTTTTCAAAGTGCAATTCTTATTATTTTTAAAATATAAAAAAAAAATCCAATACGGCAAATTGTGTGGCGGAAAAAAGCGTCCAAAATTAAATAAAAAGTGATCAAAAAGTCATACACACCCCAGAATGGTATCAATAAAATCTTCAGATTGTCCCGCAAAAAATGAGCTCCCATACAGCTCTGTACACATAAATACCAAAAAGTTATAGGGGTCAAGTTATGACAAGGAAAAAAAAAAAAGGGCAACTTTCTATTTATTTTTTCACTATCAAAACGCAGGAAAAACTATACATATTAGGTATTGCCGGATTCGTACTGACCAGTAGAATGAAAGTAACGGGTCAGTTTTAATGCACATCGAACGCTGTAAATAAGAAACCCGTAGAACTGTAGCGGAATAGCGTTTTTTTTGCAATTTCACCTGATTTGGAATTTTTTTCCCGCTTCCCACTACACCATATGCAATATTAAATGGTGGCGTTGGAAAGTACAACTTGTCCCGCAAAAAACAAGCCCTCATACAGCTATGTGAACAGAAAAATAAAAGAGTTATGGCTGTTTGAAGGCAGGGACCGCAAAACGAAAATGCATGACCGAAAAAACCTCCGGTACTGAAAGGGTTAAAGTTCTTTTTTCAGCACAACCGCTGCGCTGTACTCTGCAATACAGGTATGTTAAAAAAGTGCAATTTAAGGGGTTTTAACCTATGTATTAAAATACATAGGTTAAAACCTGGTGACAGAGCCTCTTTAAACAAATACTCTCGATATGGAGGCACCGTAGTGACCCTCTGTACAGTACCTATAGGAGCTCCCACTACATAAAACCTATCCCTAATAGACCCATGCATAAGGAATACATTGGGAACAGCAGAATGCAAAGACTCAATGTCCGCCTGCAGCTCGATGAATGACCCATTAGCCGGGGTGATAACACGGGATGCCTACAGCGATGGCTCCATTGGTTCGTTTTGGTCATGTAACAGCCCCTTTGTAATTGCAAAAATTCTGCCACTTATCTCTAATGGTGAGCAATCTCCTAATATAAGATTATTATGGGAGCAATCATTGCCCAATTACAGAGCAGGGCAGCATTAGGAAAATTGCATTTCCTCCTCTTTACCTCCAGCGACAGTATGCAGGCTATATTGATGGGAGGAGATTCCTGCAGACCTGCTGCTTGTAAAGGGAGCAACTACCATAAAAATGTAAAAGTAGGAAACTTTCTAATAGACTTTTGGGATGGATCCTATACACATAGGGGGATATTTATGGTGTAAAAGTAGATATGGCTTAGATTCCCATAGCAACCAATCAGATTCCACCTTTCATTTTTGACAGCTCCTTTGGACTAGCACAGTTGTATCCACAGTTGTATGCTCTGTGAGCTAAACAGCCTGGACTGATACAGTGTAGCAAAGAGAGATCTGTGCAGCTGCTGCTCATGTGTTTAGCATGCACAGCATTTTCTAGACTGGATATAACTGTGCTGGTTTGTTACAATGTATCAGTCTGGAGTCCAGGCTGTTTAGCTCACAGAGCATTGTCTAGACTGGATACAACTGTGCTAGTTTGTTACAATGTATCAGTCTGGAGTCCAGGCTGTTTAGCTCACAGAGCATTGTCTAGACTGGATACAACTGTGCTAGTTTGTTACAATGTATCCGTCTGGAGTCCGGACTGTTTAGCTCACAGAGCATTGTCTAGACTGAATACAACTGTACTAGTTTGTTACAATGTATCAGTCTGGAGTCCGGGCTGTTTAGCTCACAGAGCATTGTCTAGACTGGATACAACTGTGCTAGTTTGTTACAATGTATCAGTCTGGAGTCCGGGCTGTTTAGCGCACAGAGCATTGTCTAGACTGGATACAACTGTACTAGTTTGTTACAATGTATCAGTCTGGAGTCCAGGCTGTTTAGCTCACAGAGCATTGTCTAGACTGAATACAACTGTACTAGTTTGTTACAATGTATCAGTCTGGAGTCCGGGCTGTTTAGCTCACAGAGCATTGTCTAGACTGGATACAACTGTTCTAGTTTGTTACAATGTATCAGTCTGGAGTCCGGGCTGTTTAGATCACAGAGCATTGTCTAGACTGGATACAACTGTATCCATTTCTCAGCTGGGGGCATGTATACTGTATATACAGTATTTTTATATTGTTCCCTCCATGTCACCTTTGCATTGTAATACACATCACAAGATTTCTATTCAGTTCAGAGCAGGAAAGTCATGTCATTTGTAAAACTGCAGTCCATTTAATAATCTTGCGTTTCCTGGCATGCACACACAGTAAGCACACAATAGCTGGACTTTATCCCAGACAGCTTCTAAGAAACGCTCGGAGCAAACTGATGCTACGACAATGTGTCAGGGACATGAAAGCGCAATGTGACGTTCGCCATGCCAAAGCCACATGTAAGTAATGCTGGGATCAAAACCTCTGACTAGCGGCAAGTGCCAGACTATTATAAGGCTGACGCCTGCAACATCATGGCAATTTGCTATGTTATGTCTGATCCACCTCTGCACACTGGAAAACGTCAGCTTGTCTTGCATAAACGTATGTTTGATATGTAATGTGAAGGGTTACATAGGTGCAATGGGGTCTTATACAGCTAGGAAAAGCCATCTGGAGTGCCACAGAAGAAGGTATTGCAACGAGGGTAAAATAACCTGCATGACAGAGCTAATGGCTAGAAATGTCACAGGTAGCCTCTGATGGTTTATGGACTCTCTGGGGGAGTCATATACCCTGGGAAGGATGCAACAGACATTGGAGGTGAGTCGGTTTCACCGTGAATTGAAATGCAATGGGAGTGATGCTGCCACCTACTGGCCAATTGTATTATAGTTGCTGGAAAATAAGTGGCTGCACAGGACCTTTTGACCATGTGACTGAATTAATTCAGGTCTTTAAGCAATAGTGAGAGCACATGGGTTAAAAAGAAGGATTTTGTCTAAACTCCATGCGCCATAAGGACCTTATGATGTCATAAGATCATGTGACATGCTAAAGTCACATGGGTGTGAAGATGGGATATAACAGTAGGGAAATATCTACATCCCATGCGCTCAGGTAATAAAGATTAGTAACATAAGAATAATAGTAACTAACTCTATTGATCACATGACCCTGTGACGTCAGAATGTCTTTATAGAGCATGGAGTTCAGACACGACTTAAAAAGAAGTGCAAGCACAATACTAGTGTCTTCTTTGTAGCAGAGGGGTCACCTCATGCAGTGGGATTCAGGTAGGACTTTACCCCATATAATTACAGACATCCAATGTGGACCATATAACCAGACCAAGCAGCCTAGACAAAGAAAATCCAGTTCTGAACCTGAGCAGGATGCCCCTCCCCAGAGGAACTCAATTGTTGGTAAAGTGGGTAGGGAACTGGCATATGAACCATACAAAGGGCATAAAGGGGAGAATAGACCCCAAGCCCTTTTGGACTGGACAGCAAACCCAGCACCATAGTGAGGGACCCAGTTTAACTTTTTCCCTGGAGGATCCTTTGCTACTCTGATGGTCCTCTTTTTTCACTCCCTTTGGGACTATAGCGCCCGCAGTGGTCGCTCTCACTTTTTAGTTATTTATTTTACACACTTATATAGCGCTACTATATTCTGCAGCGCTTTACAGACATTAGCATCACACTGTCCCCAATGGGGCTCACAATCTAAGTTACCTGTCAGTATGTCTTTAGAGTGTGGGAGGAAACCGGAGAACCCGGAGGAGAACATACAAACTCCATGCAGATGTTGTCCTTGGTCGGATTCGAACCTAGGACCCCAGCACTGCTCACTGTATACGTTTGCTACTTTTCTTGTATCTGACTACTACATTCAGATGTGATAACTCTTCTGAAGAGGTGCAGACATATTGGTAACATGGCTCTGGGCGATTCTTGAGATTCAGTAATTTCCCTCCATATTTAGATATAATACTTGATGACAGGTTCAGAGATCGGAGATGACAACTTTCTTCTCACTTCATACATTTCCCGCGGGGGTGGAGGTGGGGGGACGTACTTTGTATATTTATATATCAGTATTAAATTTGACAGTGCAGATTTTCAGCAGTGAAGGTACAGTACGGTACGTAAATGGCTTTGTGCTACAGTCTATGTGTAGCAGATGTGGAGTAAAGCTTTGTAGTTAATTAGCATGTAAGATTGCTGTCATTTGCTCATTGTCATTTGTAAACCTCATGTTATGATACAGCTTGCGTCATTTTATAGAAAAGCGTACAGATGTGTCCTTCCATATTTTTCCTCTTGGCTGGACATGTCCTTTTCAAAACAACCTGATTTTGTGATATTGTGCCATGAGATTTCTATGACATGTGTGTCTACGTATGCCCACCTAGTGGTTGTAATGTGAACTGCAGCCTGTCAAGGCCCCCCAAACTTAGGACTGCTGCTCACAACAGTGTTTTATAAATGACAGCTGCCCCTGTACCAGCAACACATTATGAGACTATATGGCATTGGTGACAGGCTTCAGAGGCAGGCTGAGAAGTATGGAAGTACAGTACATAAAGATATATTAAGGCACCACTAGGGGGAGATCAGGAGATTACTGCATACAGATATATACAGCCACCACTAAAGGGAGCTCAGGAGATTACTACATACAGATATATACAGCCACCACTAGAGGGAGCTCAGGAGATTACTGTATACAGATATATACAGTCACCACTAGAGGGAGCTCAGGAGATTACTACATACAGATATATACAGCCACCACTAGAGGGAGCTCAGGAGATTAGTACATACAGATATATACAGCCACCACTAGGGGGGAGATCAGGAGATTACTGCATACAGATATATACAGCCACCACTAAAGGGAGTTCAGGAGATTACTACATACAGATATATACAGTCACTACTAGAGGGAGCTCAGGAGATTACTCCATACAGATATATACAGCCACCACTAGAGGGAGCTCAGGAGATTACTGTATACAGATATATACAGCCACCACTAGAGGGAGCTCAGGAGATTACTGCATACAGATATATACAGCCACCACTAGAGGGAGCTCAGGAGATTACTCCATACAGATATATACAGCCACCACTAGAGGCAGCTCAGGAGATTACTGTATACAGATATATACAGCCACCACTAGAGGGAGCTCAGGAGATTACTGCATACAGATATATACAGCCACCACTAGAGGGAGCTCAGGAGATTACTGTATACAGATATATACAGACACCACTAGAGGGAGCTCAGGAGATTACTACATACAGATATATACAGCCACCACTAGTGGGAGCTCCGGAGATTACTGAATACAGATATATACAGTCACCACTAGAGGGCGCTCAGGAGATTACTACATACAGATATATACAGTCACCACTAGAAGGAGCTCAGGAGATTACTACATACAGATATATACAGTCACCACTAGAGGAGCTCAGGAGATTACTACATACAGATATATACAGTCACCAACTAGAAGGGAGCTCAGGAGATTACTACATACAGGTATATACAGCCACCACTAGAGGGAGCTCAGGAAGATTACTACATACAGATATATACAAGCCACCACTAGAGGGAGCTCAGGAAGATTACTACATACAGATATATACAACCACCACTAGAGGGAGCTCAGGAGATTACTGCATACAGATATATACAGCCACCACTAGAGGGAGCTCAGGAGATTACTGCATACAGATATATACAGCCACCACTAGAGGGAGCTCAGGAGATTACTGCATACAGATATATACAGACACCATTAGAGGGAGCTCAGGAGATTACTACATACAGATTTATACAGCCACCACTAGAGGGAGCTCAGGAGATTACTACATACAGATATATACAGCCATCACTAGAGGGCGCTCAGGAGATTACTGCATACAGATATATACAGCCACCCCTAGAGGGCGCTCAGGAGATTACTGCATACAGATATATACAGTCACCACTAGAGGGAGCTCAGGAGATTGCTGCATACAGTGCCTCCTGGGCACTTACAGGAGTACAATTTGGAAAAATAAATGTTCATGTTTACACTACTCCTGATGATAAAAGCTCAATAAAAGATGTCCTGCTGTCCCTAGCCACTATCTACTGCCGTCAGCAATGTGGCATAGTCAAAACTGCTGACAGAACCCCTTTAACGCAACCCATTAAAGTTTTCTCCAAATCTGTATTATTGACATCTAGAGTGCAGAAGCCGCGGCTAAGTTCATGCACAATGTTCGCTGAACACTTCTTACCCGCTGGATAGGAATCTTGTATGAATAATTTAATTAGACCGTGTATTACATGAGGGAAACATTCATTCGCTCCTGATTTCGCTGAATTTAGGCGGTCTCGGTTAATTACTTGATGGAAAACAAGTGTTTTACATCAGTTTATTTAATTAGCTCAGGTTAATTAAGCCAAATTGTCAATGGAAAATGAAAAAAAAACAAAAACAAAACAAAATCAATAATAAAAAAAAAAACACCATATGACATGAGAGGCAGAGTGTATTATGTAATAAAGAGATAAACTGTAAATAGCAAGCACTGCCATCTGCTCAGTGGAGTAACTAGAAAATATTGTGCTTCATAGATCCCCCCCTTCCAAAATTAAGTCAGGGGTACCTCTTCTGTATATAGCCCAGTGCCTAAATAATACCGCACTACGGTGCCCCAGAACAGAAGCAGAACTTCAGTATAAAAGCAGTATACACATATACACACTACATATAAACAAATAAATAGCCAGTACATACAGTGCCTTGCGAAAGTATTCGCCCCCCCTGGAACTTTTCAACCTTTTGCCACATTTCAGGCTTCAAACAAAAAGATATAACATTTTACATTTTTGGTGAAGAATCAACAACAAGTGGGTCACAATTGTGAAGTGGAACGAAATTTATTGGATCGTTTAAACTTTTTTTGTAATAATAAAACTGAAAAGTGGGGCGTGCAAAATTATTCATCCCCCTTGCATTAAGTAAGCATCAGAACGAGGATTAAGATCCTTCATGACGGACTTTATTTTTAGCTATTTTTACAGAGTTTTTTTTTTTTTTTTTAATATTTAGAATATTTAGGATTGGGATGTTTGATGTTGGTTGTAAGCATCATTCTTTAAGCCTGTTACAGTAGAGATTATAGGCATCAAGAGGGGCAATTACTGTATGTGTCAAATGGTAAAAATAAATTAACACTAACTTTTTTCTTTCTTTTACACTTTTTAATAGTTCCCCTAGGAAACTTGAACAAGCAATCATGAGTTTGCTTCTGTCATACACTCCAATATATTAGCATTGGAGTCTATGAGCATTTCACTACAGTATGTTCTTATGGGGCCCTGCCACATGAAGGATGTTCATAGGAACCTATTTTCATCAGAGGCTTCTGCACACACTATCCAGCTCCCCGATCCCCAGTAGGCACTCACAAGCAGGTGCTATATTTGACTACCCAACTTCCAACGTAACTTTAATGGCAGGCAGTTGGGTAGGGGTTAAAGAGGAAATGGCATTCCGGTGGGCACTGTGTCTAGATCATGTGATGTTAACACGGCCTAAATGCAGCTCAGTCCTTTAAAGTGAATGAGGCCTGAGCTGTGATACCATGCACAGCCACTACACAATGTATGGCGCTGTGCTTGGTTTTGCCGTGCGGAGGTGGCAGCGCTCACAGAAGCACCGGTGCCTCTTCAAACAGCTGATTGTTGGGGGTACTGGGAGTAGGACCCCCACTGATCTGATACTGATAACCTATTTTATACTCATGAAGGTTTGGACGTTGGGGGACAGTCCTGATTTGTTGGGGTAGTGAGTTCCCAGAGTAGGGGAGAGGTACGTGAGAAATCTTGCAGACGGTTATATGGAAGAACAGATGACAGGAGAACAGAGGAGGAGGTCCTGAGAGGATCGGAGATTACGTGGGGGGAGGGGGGGGTGTATTGGAAAAGCAAGTCAGAGATATAAGGAGGGGATTTATATGTAGAACTGGATTATCTGGGCAATGGGGAGCCAGTGTAAGGATTGGCAGAGGGGGAGGCAGAGGAGTAACAGGGGGAGAGGTGGATTACCTGGACAGCGGGGGAACATAAGAACACCTCTGCAAATTATAGCTAATGATCATGTGGAACAAACGGCATAAACACCCAAACCTGGACGTTAAACCCCAGCTGCTTATACTATATACTGGATGCACAGTACGTAGCATTGACATGTCCCTCAGAGACCCATCAAGTCAAGGGTGCATTAGTAAAACACCGGCTTCTCAGGATTTTATTACCTCAAAGCCTGGCATTTTGTGCTTTTACTATGGGAATTCTTCAGGGTTGAATAGACCTGAAGGTAAAACCTCCTGTCACTTGTATTTGATTGGAAATATGCAAAACCACAAAGTGTTGGGCATTTGTCATTCTATAAGTGTCAGCTAGAGCTTCGTAGATTCGATATGAATCTTTGAAATTTTCTACTCCAAAGCGAATCCAGATCTTTTCAGATTTGCTCCGTTCGAATCTTAAATGTTCTTAAATCTTTGTACGCAAACGCTACATACTTGTCTGATGAATTGTACGCTAATGCTACGTATCAGTTAATTTATACGCTGATGCGTACGAATTCAGTTAATTAGCGAACTTTTACTGTTAGTTCATTATTTGTGAGGCAAAAAGCCCGGGAAGAAAGTGGTCACCTGACCTAGTGGGAAGGGCTTGCTCTGATTGGCTCAGGCTCGGTAAGCCAGTGACGCATCAGTTGTGCTGCGACTGCTGAGATGAGCAGAAGCACTGTGTGTGCAGTTCTGAGAGACAGAGAATTGTTGTGTTAAAATTGAGGTGTAATTGCTCTGGGATCCATATTACACATCAGGGATACTGCAGGGCCAGTGCAGGGCCAGTTCAGGGCTAGTAATTAATCAGGCAGGGAGAGAGAGACAGGGAGACAGAGACAGGGAGAGAGACAAAGACCAGCTGCAGGGCCACAGTCAAGTGAAAATGTCTGGCATGGAAAAGCAAAATGTCTGGCACAGAAAAAGGGTTCCAGCCAGACCTCAAGCTCCAAAAAAAGAGAACAAGGTGGCACAGGGCAGCAGTGGCAAAGAACATGTAGCCGGAGCTTCTACCGGGTGTCGGTGTGTGCCATCGTAACCCTGCCGGTCCATCAGCCGGATCATGTATATAAGCTCTCCAGAGCTAAATGCTGAAGAACGCCTGGATGCCATTTTGCAAACTTCGCTCTGCCTCTGAGGAGTGCAAGCCGCGGCCTAGCTTCATGCGTGCCTGCGTATTACGCAATCGCTAGACAATAGTACGCTAAGGATTTGTACGCACTTTGTACGCTAATGTGTACGTATTCAGTTAAGTAGCGTACCTTTAACAACGCTATGTCGTTATTAGTCCGCAAATGTTCTCAGAACATGAGCAGAATAATGAATGATTTGTACGCAGCGTCGACCGAATAGATTCGTATTAAGAGCAAATCTTTTTTTAAATTCGACAAACATTCGGCGAATCGAATGTTTGAAGACTCGCTCATCTCTAGTGTCAACCAAGGAGGTAAGGTCCCACTCACCGCACTGGTAGAATACGGTTTTCATAAAGTTTACAGGAGAATTTAGCAGGGGAACTTTATTATAAGACTTTATTATAAACCCCCTAATATATCAGAGTCCACAGAAAATCTACTTCTAAATGAAATAGACGAGGCGGCAAAACATAATGAGGTCGTTATTATGGGGGATTTCAACTACCCAGATATAGACCGGGAAACTGAAACCTGTATATCTCATAAAGGAAACAGGTTCTTGGCAATAACCAAAGACAATTACCTTTCCCAACTGGTTCAGGACCCGACTAGAGGGACGGCCATGCTGGACTTAGTATTAACCAAGAGACCTGACAGAACAACAGATGTGCAGGTCGGGGGGACACCTGGGAAACAGTGACCATAACATAATAACCTTCCAACTGTCATTCAAAAGAGCGTTTCTTCAGGGAGGAACAAAAATACCAAACTTCAAAAAAGCTAAATTTAGTCAACTAAGAGAGGCCATAGGCCTAACTAACTGGGACAAAGTCCTCAAAAATAAAAATAAAGCCACAAAATGGGAGATTTTTAAAAGCATCCTAATATCTAATTGTGAGAGGTACATACCTTATGGGAATAAAAGGTTAAGGAACAAGAAAAACCAATGTGGATAAATAGAACTGTAAAGAAAGCAATAAATGACAAAAAGAAAGCATTTAAATCACTAAAACAGGAGGGGAGCGAGGAAGCATTGAAAAACTATAAGGAAAAAAATAGAATATGTAAAAGACGAATAAAAACAGCCAAACTAGAGACCGAGAGATTAATCGCCAAAGAGAGTAAAACTAACCCTAAAATGTTCTTTAATTATATAAATACTAAAAAGTATAAACCTGAAGGTGTTGGCCCCTTACAGAGTAATGAGGGGGGAGTTGCAGAGAGAGATGAGGAGAAAGCAAAGCTACTAAATATCTTTTTCTCCACTGTATTCACTGAGGAAAATAAATGATATCAGATGAAATGCAGAATATAAAAGTAAATTCCCCATTAAAAGTGCCCTGTCTGACCCAGGAAGAAGTAGAGCTGCGTCTTAAAAAGATTAAAATAGACAAATCGCCAGGACCGGATGGCATACACCCCCGTATCCTAAGAGAATTAAGTAATGTCATCGCCAGACCCTTATTTCTGATATTTAAGGACTCTATACTGACAGGGAGTGTTCCACAGGATTGGCGCATAGCAAATGTGGTGCCAATATTCAAAAAGGGTCCAAAAAACAGAGCCCGGGAACTATAGGCCGGTAAGTTTAACATCTGTCGTGGGTAAACTGTTTGAGGATTTTCTAAGAGATGCTATCTTGGAGTACCTCAATGAAAATAAGCAAATAACTCCATATCAGCATGGCTTCATGAGGGATCGGTCATGTCAATCCAATTTAATCAGTTTCT
The DNA here is from genome assembly GCA_900303285.1 of Rhinella marina. NCBI lineage: Eukaryota > Metazoa > Chordata > Amphibia > Anura > Bufonidae > Rhinella > Rhinella marina. Next base: position 32,600 of record ONZH01002722.1, read on the forward strand.
ATGAGGAGGTAAGTTCTAGACTGGACCGCGGCGGATGTCGTATATCTGGACTTCTCCAAAGCATTTGACACTGTACAACATAAAAGGTTAGTATATAAAATGAGAATGCTTGGCCTGGGAGAAAATGTCTGTATGTGGGTAAGTAACTGGCTCAGTGATAGAAAACAGAGGGTGGTTATTAATGGTACATACTCAGATTGGGTCACTGTCACTAGTGGGGTACCACAGGGGTCAGTATTGGGCCCTATTCTCTTCAATATATTTATTAATGATCTTGTAGAAGGCTTGCACAGTAAAATATCACTTTTTGTAGATGACACTAAACTGTGTAAAGTAATTAACACAGATGAGGACAGTACACTGCTACAGATGGATCTGGATAGACTGGAGGCTTGGGCAGAGAAGTGGCAGATGAGGTTTAACACTGACAAATGTAAGGTTATGCATATGGGAAGGAATAATGCAAGTCACCAGTACATACTGAATGGTGAAACATTGGGTAACTCTGACATGGAAAAGGACCTAGGAATTTTAGTGAACAGCAAACTAAGCTGTAGAAACCAGAGTCAGACAGCTGCTGCCAAGGCCAATAAGATAATGGGTTGCATCAGAAGAGGCATAGATGGCGGTGATGAGAACATAGTCCTGCACTTTACACATCACTAGTCAGACCACACATGGAGTACTGTGTACAGTTCTGGGCTCCTGTGAACAAGGCAGACATAGCAGAGCTGGAGAGGGGTTCAGAGGAGGGCAACTAAAGTAATAACTGGAATGGGTGGACTACAGTACCCAGAAAGATTATCAAAATTAGGGTTATTCACTTTAGAAAAAAGACGACTGAGGGGAGATGTAATAACTATGTATAAATATATCAGGGGTCAGCACAGAGATCTCTCCCATCATTTATTTATCCCCAGGACTGTGACTGTGACGAGGGGACATCCTCTGCATCTGGAAGAAAGAAGGTTTGTACACAAACATAGAAGAGGATTCTTTACGGTAAGAGCAGTGAGACTATGGAACTCTCTGCCTGAGGAGGTGGTGATGGTAAGTTCACTATAAGAGATCAGGAGGGGCCTGGATGTATTTCTGGAGGTAATAATATTACAGGTTATAGTTACTAGAGAGGGGTCGTTGATCCAGGGAGTTATTCTGATGCCTGATTGGAGTCGGGAAGGAATTTTTTCCCTAAAGTGGTGAAAATTGGTTTCTACCCCACAGGGTTTTTTTTGCCTTCCTCTGGATCAACTTGCAGGATAACAGGAGAACTGGATGGACAGAGGGCTTTTTTTGGCCTTATAAACTATGTTACTATGAACAATACGGTCACTTCCAGGTTCTTCGCTGTGTGATGACTTAGTAAATTCCTGGTCCTGCCGCATTCGTAGAAGTTATTAATACAGAGACACACGTCACCTGTCCGACCTCCTTCTCTTTCCGTGGTTTGGGTTTTGATGCTGCTTTGTTGACCGCAAGATGTTAAAGAGAACCTGTTATGTTGAACATATAGGGGGTCATTTATTAAGACCACCGTTTTAGATGCCGGTTATATTAACCCCCATAGCTGGCGGTGGATCCACTGAAGTTATGAAGAGGTGCCAGCGTCTACATAACTTCAGTGCATCCAGAGCCAGTCTAAATGTAAGCCAGCTTCCTAGCTGTCTTACATTTAGACCATTTTCTACGCCTAAAACAGGCATACAAAATAATGAATGAGTCTGACCTGCAGCCCCTCCCCTTCCCCGCCCATGCAATGCCCATTTTTTTAGACCTGGCATGAGCGGGGAAAAGGTGTATTTCTTGTCCGCAATTACCTGGAATCCAGGCTGTTTAGCTCACAGAGCATTGTCTAGACTGGATACAACTGTACTAGTTTGTTACAATGTATCAGTCTGGAGTCCGGGCTGTTTAGCTCACAGAGCATTGTCTAGACTGGATACAACTGTGCTAGTTTGTTACAATGTATCAGTCTGGAGTCCGGGCTGTTTAGCTCACAGAGCATTGTCTAGACTGGATACAACTGTACTAGTTTGTTACAATGTATCAGTCTGGAGTCCGGGCTGTTTAGCTCACAGAACATTGTCTAGACTGGATACAACTGTACTAGTTTGTTACAATGTATCAGTCTGGAGTCCGGGCTGTTTAGCTCACAGAGCATTGTCTAGACTGGATACAACTCTGCTAGTTTGTTACAATGTATCAGTCTGGAGGTCCGGGCTGTTTAGCTCACAGAAGCACTGTGTAGACTAGACTTTTAATGTCCTCTATCCCCAAATAGTTTGGGGTTTAGTGGTGTTAACTAACACCGGAATGGAGCCCCTATTTAGGCAATATTCACAGTTGCTTCATCATGGTGGAAACCACAATGCACATGTGAGCTTTGCCTTAGTCTACTGGGTCTTTCTCCCCTGATGTATGTCTTTTATCAGAGATTTCTACAAATAAGAGGTGGGAGAAGGATAGTTAGATGAGAAATTACACTCTGCTACATTTCAATGACTTACAGTCAGAAGGTTCCGTGCGGCCCCAGATACAAGGGCCTACAGGCAACTGTAGCCTCAGAAGCATCTCCACTATGTTTTTATAAAATAAGCCACATTCTTCATCACCTCTGAGGTCCCATGGATGGATCTCATCCATTATTAGAAACTTCTACATTCTTGTACTTTAACATACCAAGGCCAATGGCATAGCTAAGGGCAAGGAACCCTGGGGGCCCATAGGTCATCCTGCCATTGAAGCCTTGTGTAAAAACACAATCCAGGGATCTATACCTTCATTCAGGCTCCTCACAGGGGGCGTTCATTCAGAACCAGAATTCGATCCGAATTTCAGGAAAAATTTGACTTCCTGCAAAGCTGAATTTACTTGTGCTTCGTGGTAATGAATTAATTTTTCCTGAAATGGGAAAAAAAAAAACATACTCACCTCATCCATTTGCGCACAAAGAGGTCGCCGCGGCCATCTTGATTAAAATATATTGCATGAAATCTTGTGCGCAGTGACGTATGACAACGTCGGCCTGAGTGGTAACATCGTCTCAAGCGGTGTCTTCAATCAAGATGGCCATGACGGCCTCGAATCGATCAAATGGATAAGGGTGAGTTTTTTGTTTTACCGGATTAACCCCTCAATGTTAATCTCAGATGTTGCGATCACCGATGATCTAAGGAGTTCAACTACGGGGGGGGCGGCGCAATCGCCATTTCCCGTCATTGCACTCATTCAATCAAGATGGAGGCTGGCTCTTCACCCACAAATAGATGAGGTAAGAATGATTTTTTTTTTGTTTTTTACCCCATTTCAGGTAAATCGATTCATTACCACAAAGCATGAGGAAATTCGGCTTCCTGGCGAATCGAATTTTCCCTGAAGTTCAGATCGAATTCCCCTTCGTGAAGTTCGATTTGCTCAACCCTAGTGCTCACAGATATTTTTTGACTATTTTGATATTTGCAGAATTTTCTAATATATACCACTTTGAAGTAGTGAACCCCATTAA
>ONZH01002723.1:0-15657 GCA_900303285.1 Rhinella marina
CTCACCTCTTGGGCCTCCACCCTCTTGGGCTCCACATAATTTTTAAGAGTCTCACCTCTTGGGCCTCCACAAAATTTTAACAGGTCTCCCCTCTTGGGCCTCCACATAATTTTTAATACGTCTCACCTCTTGGGCCTCCACAAATTTTTAACAGGTCTCACCCTCTTGGGCCTCCACAAAATTTTTAAGGGTCTCACCCTCTTGGGCCTCCACATAATTTTTAATACGGTCTCACCTCTTGGGCCTCCACAAAATGTTTAACAGGTCTCACCTCTTGGGCCTCCACAATAATTTTTAAGAGGGTCTCACCTCTTGGGCCTCCACATAATTTTTAAGAGGTCTCACCTCTTGGGCCGCCACAAAATTTTCCATGAGCCTCTGGCCAGCCCACGGCCTCTTCCTGCCTTTTGCGGTCCTACGCATCCCTCAACATCCCCACTGCTTTACCTGCTAGACATGACACTGGGCCAGGTCGGGTCACTGACATCTCAAGCGCCAACAATTTGGGCATTTTAAGGCTTCTGCATGTGTTTTTGAGTTGTTTTTACATTTTAAAGAAGACATGTCTGACCACATCTCACACACACACACAATGACAATTAGGGGTGGGGTCTATTTTGCTTTCCCCCTTTGCCTATGCCATCTGTGGTTGTCATAGGCAACGTGATTTTAAGGGGTGCAGAATTTTATCTTCTTTTTTGTCTAGTTTGGCTTGGGGTCCATGGCAATGTAGAGGAAAGAAGGTTTCCTTGTATGGTCTCACTTTACAGAGAGGTTAGATTGTCTTTGGAGTGTATTGTTGAGAGGCTGTGATAGTGGCGTAATAGTGCGACTTGGGCGCGTTATATGCACCCAGACATGCTTCCCCTGCTGTCCCAGTTGCATTCCAGCAGTGTTGGCATCCTTTTCTGAGGTTCCAGGGTGGACTTGGTGACCTCCAAGTGGTCGAATTGAGATTTCCAAGTGGCGAGCATTTTTTTCCCATAGACTTTAATGGGATTCGATATCCGGTCGAATAGTCGAATTTCGCAGTCTATTCGAATCGAATTTCGAACTTTCGAATATTTCACTACTCGCTCATCTCTAGTCATTAGTGTTGGGCGAGCTATGCTCGGCACATCACGGTGTTTGGCTGAACACCACGTGTGCTCGAGCGCCATACTCGACTCCCCTCCCCACACGTTTCTTAGCTGCTACACAGGCAATCAGCGTGCGTGGAGGTACTGGCATTCACTGTAATGCCGTAGCCATGTTGGCTACTGGCATTACAGTGATTGGTTGACCGGGAACTCGTCATCGGGTGCTATAAAGCACCCGGTGACATGTGACCTGGCTCAGTCTTAGTCAGGTAGAGCTGCTGCAAGGAGGGACAGATAGTATAGGGATAGAATTTGTTAGGTAGGGTTAGTTTTTCTTTTCAAAAGATCCAAAAGCCCTTTTAAGGACTATTGTTTTATCTGACTGCAATATATATATATTTATTTATTATTTATTATTTGGGGGGTGCAAAATTTGCGCAAAATTGCCTGACCTTAACACCACCTGCGCAGCGTCTGCTGTATAATGTTTGTGCATCCTAAATACCTGTCATCCAGTGTATTTTTTTCTGCCACTAATCAAGGCGACATTACCTGCGCTACGTCTGCTGTAGAACGTTTGAACATCCTAAATACCTGTGACATTCAGTGTAATTTTTTCTGCCGTTAGTGACGGAGATATTCCCTGCGCTGCGTCTGCTGTATAACGTATTTGATATCCTAAATACTTGGAAGTCCAAGATGCATCCAGACATCCTCCCCATGCTGTTCCCAAACCATTTCTGTGTTGTTTCCACCATTTTCTCACCTTTCCCTATGAACCAGACGCCCTCCCCTCTTCAGAGCAGGGGGTGCCTGGTTTAGTGCTCGGGTTCTCCCATTGACTTCCATTGTGCTCAGGTGTTCTGTAGAGCCGAGCATCACCTAGTGTTCTACTCGAGCTCCCAAGCACTTTGGTGCTCAATCATCACTAATGGTCATCTAGCCATATGTTGTTAATCATAGAGCTCTGTCCTTGGACTTCCAAGTCAAATAAGGAAAAACTGCTTCCTGTATGCCTGATCATTATTGTGGTTGCTCCTCAGTCCACCTCTGTCTTCTTCTTATGTGACAATTTTTGGCATAGATGTCTTCTTGATTGTACAGATTCGTATAGCTGTGGTTATTTTTCTTACCGATGGTCAATTTTGTCTTTTAGGAAGAAGAGGTTGAGACCTTGGACCTTGCAGAGCAAGCATTCGATGACCAGTACGTGGGGTGCAGAAGGGACATGGCCCGAAAACTGGAAAAAAATAATGTTCTTGACGTTGAAAATAAGAACAATAAGAACCTGAGGAGAGCCTGGAAAGAAGCCAGAACCTTGTGGATGAGTAAGAAGGATGACTTAAGGGACACACTTCCTCAGGGGTTTGAAGATGATCATGGCATCGCTCTACTGACCTACACGAGTTTCATCAGAAAAGACTTCAGCAACGCAGTGAAATCAGCAGGAAAGTCCTACAGAAGCTACATGGACGACTTCGGCTACAAGTGGCTTCACTTTTATGTCACCTCAGCACTCGGCCTCCTGCTGCAGAGTAAGATGCGGGCTAATTACACAGTCTACAGCAGAGTCGACCACCACATCCAGGTGCCACCAAATGGAAGCATCTACGTCAAGTTTGGCCACTTCTTATATACATCGTTATATGAAGATGAAGCTGCGCTAATGGGCAACAAGTCGTTACTAATCATAGACAAGTACCCAGGAGTCAGCATTGAACAGTTCTCTGAATACCCCAGTGAACAAGAGGTTCTGGTCCCGGGATATGAGGTCTTCAGTCTCTCCTCGGTGGGAGAGGAGGACACCTTCATGCTCAGGACGACACACAAGTTCTGCAGCAATTTTAACTGTGCTTACATTAACGGTAGGTTCTGGCTTCTCAACCCGTGAGCACCAGAGGCTTCCAGGGCTCAAAGGAATCTCCATCTGAACAGTCCTCAGTATTTCTGTGGACACCAACCAATTGGTTCAGATTCTACATAGTTCTAACTAATATGAGCCACTGACACTGGGCCACCGAGTCCACCGAGGCTGTGGTAGGACGGTCACTGACAGCAGGGGGCGGAGCTCAACCTCAGTCCCTGGTTTAGCTTCTACATAGTTCTAACTAATATGAGCCACTGACACTGGGCCACCGAGTCCACCGAGGCTGTGGTAGGGCGGTCACTGACCGCAGGGGGCGGAGCTCAACCTCAGTCTCTGGTTTTGGTAATACAACTCCATCCTGGGACCAGTTCCATCTCCTCGGCAGAGAACACTTTCTAAGGGCATTTCAACACTTGGGAACATCAGTCATTTGCATTTTCTTTCTTTTTTCCTCTGATTCTGTCTCATTTTCTTTATTTCCTTTTTTCTCTTTCTTTTTTCTCTCTTTCTCTATCTCTCTTTTTCTTTCATTCTTTTCTTCTTTCTTTCTTTCTTTTTCTTTATTTCTCTCTTTCTTTTTCTTTCTTTCATTCTTTTCTCCTTTTCTTTCCCTAACCCTTTATTTCTCTCTCTCTTTCTCTCTCTCTCTTTCTTTCTGTCTCTCTTTTTATCTGTGTCTTTCTTTCTCTCTTTTTTTCTTTCTCTGTCTCTCTTTTTATTTCTCAGTTTATTTCTTTCTTTTCTCTGTATTTCTCTTTCTTTATGTCTCTCTCTTTCGTTTTTTCTTTCTCTCTCTCTTTTTCTTTCTCTCTCCCCTTTTCTTTCTTTCTTTCTTTCTTTCTTTCTTTCTTTCTTTCTTTCTTTCTTTCTTTCTTTCTTTCTTTCTTTCTCTCTCTCTTTTTATCTCTGTCTTTCTTTTTCTCTTTTTTCTTTCTCTGTCTCTATTTTTATTTCTCAGTTCTTTTCTTTCTTTCTTTCCTCTCTTTCTCTATCTTTCCCTCCCTCTTTTTCTCTTTCTCTTTCTTTCTCCTTTTCTCTCTCTTTTTCTTTCACTCTTCTTTCTCTCTCTTTCTTCTCTTTCTCTTTCACTCTCTTTCTTTTTCTCTCTTTTTCTTATTTCTTTCTTTTCTCTTTCTTTTTCTCTCTTTCTCTGTCTCTCTTTTTCTTTTCTTCTTTTCTTCTTTCTTTTTCTTTCTTTCTTTCTTTCTTTCTTTCTTTCTTTCTTTCTCTGTCTCTATTTTTATTTCTCAGTTCTTTCTTTCCTTCCTCTCTCTTTCTCTTCTCTTTCTTTCTTCTCCCTTTCTCTCTCTTCCCTCTCTCTTTTTCTCTCTCTTTCTTTCTCTTTCCTCTCTCTTTTTCTTTCACTCTCTTTTTCTTTCTCTCTTTCTTTCTCTCTCTCTCTCTCTCTCTCTCTCTCTTATTCCCTTCCTTGCCTCTTCCACACTCTCCCACTACATATAACATTCCTACAGTCATACACCTGGCTTTCCTGGGATAAGAATATTCTTCACACAGATAAGTTATCCCATTTCCCTCAGAAATGTTCCCGCATCCTCCACCACTTGTCGGGATCTGTACACGCAGGTGTAATCGGCAATGAGACTTCATATTGTGTGTCTTACCGATGTTCCCTTGTTTATTCAGGTGAGGAGTCCAAGCAGTCTGTCCACGAATGTATGAAAGCTGCAGGTAAGTGTCTGCTCACCAACCTCCTCCATGTTCTGAAATGTGGGACTGGGACGCTGTCGTGGGGCATTGAATCCCTCCATTTCCAGCTGCCTTTCTTCTCCTTTGGTAACTCTTATACTGGCTATATTTTTTGGCATCCGGCATGGTCTAGCTATGGTTATAATTGGGCCATTGCTAGCTGATGGGGCTCTTGCTGCACGACCGCATCCCTGCTCTCTGTTTTATTTCTCCTACCACTTCACCCTGCTACCGATTTAATATTTAGTCGCTGTATGTTGGTCTTTTATATTAAAGGGGCTCTCCCATGAATAACGTAAAAAATGAAAATCAGACATCATATAGTACAAGACAATCTCTTTCTAACAGATCTAGAACCAGCCCTGTACCTCACATGGATCCAGAGATCTCCCCATTCATTGCTCTACTAGATTTATATCACGCTGACAGCTCGGGGAGTGTCTTTTCTACTGCAGCTCAGGAGGCGTGTCTCAGCTCTCCCTATCACAGCTCAGGAGGCGTGTCTCAGCTCTCCCTATCACAGCTCAGGAGGCGTGTCTCAGCTCCTCCCTATCACAGCTCAGGGGGGCGTGTCTGAGCTCTCCCTATCACAGCTCAGGAGGCAGTTAAAAGTTGAAACTGAGCATGTGCGGCCTTCTCAGTGAGCAGGTCAAAGAAATAAGAAATTAAGTGGCGCTATACAGATACATGTTATTGAATAAGTCAGTAGGTATACAAAATTTTTAATGACATGCAATTACAAAAGTATTCAGATCCAGGAGCTGGTTTGAAAACTGTAGAATATTTTTTGTGGGACAACCCCTTTAATAAAGATTATCTTATTGTGTAAATTGTGTATGGACAGTGTTTTCATATGTAGGTGGTTATATTGTATTTCTCTGTCCCTCCTGCGGTTGTCTTGCTAGATCTCTCGCAGATGTTTTGGCGTTTATATTAAAGACGTATGCTAACAACAGACCCTGAACAAGCAGGGAAAGCTATGAGATAAATAGGATAGGAGTGCTGCATCCTGAGAGCTTATAGAAAAATGACTGAATTCTGAATACAGCTCTGGAAGTGACTGATGTTTTGCACGTGATTTATTGCATGACCAGTTTGGGATACACTGACTACGATGTAGATACAGTAATATTCAGCCTGTTGTGGTCTCGTTCTTACAGTTTCCTATGTGCGGACACCTGTGTCTAACCATTTGCATATCTTTTCTTTCTGCAGCTTCGGCAGCTTCCCCCAGCAGGATGCAGGCCCCGGGCTGTGTGGGTCTCGTGCTGGTTCTTCTTACGGTTGCTCTCCTCTGATACATTGTTTATTACAAGGCTCTTCCTTTATACACATGAATGGAGACAGTGGCTTATATTTACATAATAGTCACAATGTAGAGAAGAGCATCAGGCCCCGAGGGCCAAATCATACCAGCAATGTACAGTCATACCTGACATTATGTGCAAATAAACCTAACACCGATCTGTAAAATATAAATACTCGAATATCAGACGGTGCAACTTTTATACTGAAGTCACTTATCTTTATTTCGTTAATAAAGACGAGTCTTAACGTGCAGACAAGTAACAGCAACGTATCAGGATAACATAAGAACTGTCCTTTATCAAGCATTCTGCTGGTAATTGTATTATATGACGGCCAAACTACAATCCAGGTACCAGCAAGATGATTGATGAGGGGCGATTCTTATGTCAGCCCAAAACTTTCTCCATTGTGGTTATTTATCATTTAGTTCAGAACTCTCCTTAGTGATGTAAGATTAACACACAGTCACTGTGTACATACATTACTTATCCTGTACTGATCCTGAGTTACATCCTGTATTATACTCCAGAGCTGCACTCACTATTCTGCTGGTGCAGTCACTGTGTACATAAATTACTTATCCTGTACTGATCCTGAGTTATATCCTGTATTATACTCCAGAGCTGCACTCACTATTCTGCTGGTGCAGTCACTGTGTACATACATTACTTATCCTTTACTGATCCTGAGTTACATCCTGTATTATACTCCAGAGCTGCACTCACTATTCTGCTGGTGCAGTCACTGTGTACATACATTACTTATCCTGTACTGATCCTGAGTTACATCCTGTATTATACTCCGGAGCTGCACTCACTATTCTGCTGGTGCAGTCACTGTGTACATACATTACTTATCCTGTACTGATCCTGAGTTACATCCTGTATTATACTCCAGAGCTGCACTCACTATTCTGCTGGTGCAGTCACTGTGTACATACATTACTTATCCTGTACTGATCCTGAGTTACATCCTGTATTATACTTCAGAGCTGCACTCACTATTCTGCTGGTGCAGTCGCTGTGTACATACATTACTTATCCTGTACTGATCCTGAATTACATCCTGTATTATACTCCAGAGCTGCACTCACTATTCTGCTGGTGCAGTCGCTGTGTACATACATTACTTATCCTGTACTGATCCTGAGTTATATCCTGTATTATACTCCAGAGCTGCTCCATCCTGTATTATACTCCATCCTGTATTATACTCCAGAGCTGCACTCACTATTCTGCTGGTGCAGTCGCTGTGTACATACATTACTTATCCTGCACTGATCCTAAGTTACATCCTGTATTATACTCCAGAGCTGCACTCACTATTCTGCTGGTGCAGTCGCTGTGTACATACATTACTTATCCTGTACTGATCCTGAATTACATCCTGTATTATACTCCAGAGCTGCACTCACTATTCTGCTGGTGCAGTCGCTGTGTACATACATTACTTATCCTGAACTGATCCTTAGTTACATCCTGTATTATACACCAGAGCTGCACTCACTATTCTGCTGGTGCAGTCACTGTGTACCGACATTACTTATCCTGTACTGATCCTGAGTTACATCCTGTATTATACTCCAGAGCTGCACTCACTATTCTGCTGGTGCAGTCACTGTGTACCGACATTACTTATCCTGTACTGATCCTGAGTTACATCCTGTATTATACTCCAGAGCTGCACTCACTATTCTGCTGGTGCAGTCACTGTGTACATACATTACTTATCCTGTACTGATCCTGAGTTACATCATGTATTATACTCCAGAGCTGCACTCACTATTCTGCTGGTGCAGTCACTGTGTACATACATTACTTATCCTGTACTGATCCTGAGTTACATCCTGTATTATACCCCAGAGCTGCACTCACTATTCTGCTGGTGCAGTCACTGTGTACATACATTACTTATCCTGTACTGATCCTGAGTTACATCCTGAATTATACTCCAGAGCTGCACTCACTATTCTGTTGGTACAGTCACTGTGTACAGACATTACTTATCCTGTACTGATCCTGAGTTACATCCTGTATTATACTCCAGAGCTGCACTTACTATTCTGCTGGTGCAGTCACTGTGTACATACATTACTTATCCTGTACTGATCCTGAGTTACATCCTGTATTATACTCGAGAGCTGCACTCACTATTCTGCTGGTGCAGTCACTGTGTACATACATTACTTATCCTGTACTGATCCTGAGTTACATCCTGTATTATACTCCGGAGCTGCACTCACTATTCTGCTGGTGCAGTCACTGTGTACATACATTACTTATCCTGTACTGATCCTGAGTTACATCCTGTATTATACTCCAGAGCTGCACTCACTATTCTGCTGGTGCAGTCACTGTGTACATACATTACTTATCCTGTACTGATCCTGAGTTACATCCTGTATTATACTCCAGAGCTGCACTCACTATTCTGCTGGTGCAGTCGCTGTGTACATACATTACTTATCCTGTACTGATCCTGAATTACATCCTGTATTATACTCCAGAGCTGCACTCACTATTCTGCTGGTGCAGTCGCTGTGTACATACATTACTTATCCTGTACTGATCCTGAGTTACATCCTGTATTATACTCCGGAGCTGCACTCACTATTCTGCTGGTGCAGTCACTGTGTACATACATTACTTATCCTGTACTGATCCTGAGTTACATCCTGTATTATACTCCAGAGCTGCACTCACTATTCTGCTGGTGCAGTCGCTGTGTACATACATTACTTATCCTGCACTGATCCTGAGTTACATCCTGTATTATACTCCAGAGCTGCACTCACTATTCTGCTGGTGCAGTCGCTGTGTACATACATTACTTATCCTGTACTGATCCTGAATTACATCCTGTATTATACTCCAGAGCTGCACTCACTATTCTGTACACAGTGACTTCACCAGCAGAATAGTGAGTGCAGCTCTGGTGTATAATACAGGATGTAGCTCAGGATCAGTTCAGGATAAGTAATGTATGTACACAGTGACTGCACCAGCAGAATAGTGAGTGCAGCTCTGGAGTATAATACAGGATGTAACTCAGGATCAGTACAGGATAAGTAATGTATGTACACAACGACTGCACCAGCAGAATAGTGAGTGCAGCTCTGGAGTGTAATACAGGATGTAACTCAGGATCAGTGCAGGATAAGTAATGTATGTACACAGCGACTGCACCAGCAGAATAGTGAGTGCAGCTCTGGAGTGTAATACAGGATGTAACTCAGGATCAGTGCAGGATAAGTAATGTATGTACACAGCGACTGCACCAGCAGAATAGTGAGTGCAGCTCTGGAGTATAATACAGGATGTAACTCAGGATCAGTAGAGGATAAGTAATGTATGTACACAGTGACTGCACCAGCAGAATAGTGAGTGCAGCTCTGGAGTATAATACAGGATGTAACTCAGGATCAGTACAGGATAAGTAATGTATGTACACAGTGACTGCACCAGCAGAATAGTGAGTGCAGCTCTGGTGTATAATACAGGATGTAGCTCAGGATCAGTTCAGGATAAGTAATGTATGTACACAGTGACTGCACCAGCAGAATAGTGAGTGCAGCTCTGGAGTATAATACAGGATGTAACTCAGGATCAGTGCAGGATAAGTAATGTATGTACACAGCGACTGCACCAGCAGAATAGTGAGTGCAGCTCTGGAGTATAATACAGGATGTAACTCAGGATCAGTACAGGATAAGTAATGTATGTACACAGCGACTGCACCAGCAGAATAGTGAGTGCAGCTCTGGAGTATAATACAGGATGTAACTCAGGATCAGTACAGGATAAGTAATGTATGTACACAGTGACTGCACCAGCAGAATAGTGAGTGCAGCTCTGGAGTATAATACAGGATGTAACTCAGGATCAGTACAGGATAAGTAATGTATGTACACAGTGACTGCACCAGCAGAATAGTGAGTGCAGCTCTGGAGTATAATACAGGATGTAACTCAGGATCAGTACAGGATAAGTAATGTGTGTACACAGTGACTGCACCAGCAGAATAGTGAGTGCAGCTCTGGAGTATAATACAGGATTTAACTCAGGATCAGTACAGGATAAGTAATGTATGTACACAGTGACTGCACCAGCAGAATAGTGAGCGCAGATTTCTCCATTGTTGCTGACATTCGGATGAAATATTTTGGTAAGGAAGTATCCTTTGGGAGGGGCAGCCGGAAAATCTTTGCCCAAGATTAACTTCATTCTGAAAATCCCTCCTGCGTATGGAGTCCCTTCTGGCCCTTCGATGCGGACTTGTACATCCGTTATGTCCTCTTCATGTGTACAAACATTACTTATCCTGTACTGATCCTGGGTTACATCCTGTATTATACTCCAGAGCTGCACTCACTATTCTGCTGGTGCAGTCGCTGTGTACATACATTACTTATCCTGCACTGATCCTGAGTTACATCCTGTATTATACTCCAGAGCTGCACTCACTATTCTGCTGGTGCAGTCGCTGTGTACATACATTACTTATCCTGTACTGTACCTGAGTTACATCCTGTATTATACTCCAGAGCTGCACTCACTATTCTGCTGGTGCAGTCACTGTGTACATACATTACTTATCCTGAACTGTTCCTGAGCTACATCCTGTATTATACACCAGAGCTGCACTCACTATTCTGCTGGTGCAGTCACTGTGTACATACGTTACTTATCCTGTACTGATCCTCAGTTACATCCTGTATTATACTCCAGAGCTGCACTCACTATTCTGCTGGTGCAGTCACTGTGTAAATACATTACTTATCCTGTACTGATCCTGAGTTACATCCTGTATTATACTCCAGAGCTGCACTCACTATTCTGCTGGTGCAGTCACTGTGTACATACATTACTTATCCTGTACTGATCCTGAGTTACATCCTGTATTATACTCCAGATCTGCACTCACTATTCTGCTGGTGCAGTCACTGTGTACATACATTACTTATCCTGTACTGATCCTGATTTACATCCTGTATTATACTCCAGAGCTGCACTCACTATTCTGCTGGTGCAGTCACTGTGTACATACATTACTTATCCTGTACTGATCCTGAATTACATCCTGTATTATACTCCAGAGCTGCACTCACTATTCTGCTGGTGCATTCACTGTGTACATACATTACTTAACCTGTACTGATCCTGAGTTACATCCTGTATTATACTCCAGAGCTGCACTCACTATTCTGCTGGTGCAGTCGCTGTGTACATACATTACTTATCCTGTACTGATCCTGAGTTACATCCTGTATTATACTCCAGAGCTGCACTCACTATTCTGCTGGTGCAGTCGCTGTGTACATACATTACTTATCCGGTACTGATCCTGAGTTACATCCTGTATTATACTCCAGAGCTGCACTCACTATTCTGCTGGTGCAGTCGCTGTGTACATACATTACTTATCCGGTACTGATCCTGAGTTACATCCTGTATTATACTCCAGAGCTGCACTCACTATTCTGCTGGTGCAGTCGCTGTGTACATACATTACTTATCCTGTACTGATCCTGAGTTACATCCTGTATTATACTCCAGAGCTGCACTCACTATTCTGCTGGTGCAGTCGCTGTGTACATACATTACTTATCCGGTACTGATCCTGAGTTACATCCTGTATTATACTCCAGAGCTGCACTCACTATTCTGCTGGTGCAGTCACTGTGTACATACATTACTTATCCTGCACTGATCCTGAGTTACATCCTGTATTATACTCCAGAGCTGCACTCACTATTCTGCTGGTGCAGTCACTGTGTGCATACATTACTTATCCTGAACTGTTCCTGAGCTATATCCTGTATTATACACCAGAGCTGCACTCACTATTCTGCTGGTGCAGTCACTGTGTGCATACATTACTTATCCTGTACTGATCCTGAGTTACATCCTGTATTATACTCCAGAGCTGCACTCACTATTCTGCTGGTGCAGTCACTGTGTACATACATTACTTATCCTGTACTGATCCTGAGTAACATCCTGAATTATACTCCAGAGCTGCACTCACTATTCTGCTGGTGCAGTCACTGTGTACATACATTACTTATCCTGTACTGATCCTGAGTAACATCCTGAATTATACTCCAGAGCTGCACTCACTATTCTGCTGGTACAGTCACTGTGTACAGACATTACTTATCCTGTACTGATCCTGAGTTACATCCTGTATTATACTCCAGAGCTGCACTCACTATTCTGCTGGTGCAGTCACTGTGTACATACATTACTTATCCTGTACTGATCCTGAGTTACATCCTGTATTATACTCCAGAGCTGCACTCACTATTCTGCTGGTACAGTCACTGTGTACATACATTACTTATCCTATACTGATCCTGAGTTACATCCTGTATTATACTCCAGAGCTGCACTCACTATTCTGCTGGTGCAGTCGCTGTGTACATACATTACTTATCCTGTACTGATCCTGAGTTACATCCTGTATTATACTCCAGAGCTGCACTCACTATTCTGCTGGTGCAGTCACTGTGTACATACATTACTTATCCTGAACTGATCCTGAGCTACATCCTGTATTATACTCCAGAGCTGCACTCACTATTCTGCTGGTGCAGTCACTGTGTGCATACATTACTTATCCTGTACTGATCCTGAGTTACATCCTGTATTATACTCCAGAGCTGCACTCACTATTCTGCTGGTGGAGTCACTGTGTACATACATTGCTTATCTTGTACTGATCCCTAGTTACATCCTGTATTATACTCCAGAGCTGCGCTCACTATTCTGCTGGTGCAGTCACTGTGTACATACATTACTTATCCTGTACTGATCCTGAGTTACATCCTGTATTATACTCCAGAGCTGCACTCACTATTCTGCTGGTGCAGTCACTGTGTACATACATTACTTATCCTGTACTAATCCTGAGTTATATCCTGTATTTTACTCCAGAGCTGCACTCACTATTCTGCTGGTGCAGTCACTGTGTGCATACATTGCTTATCTTGTACTGATCCTGAGTTACCTCCTGTATTATACTCCAGAGCTGCGCTCACGATTCTGCTGGTGCAGTCACTGTGTACATACATTACTTATCCTGTACTGCCCCTGAGTTACATCCTGTATGATACTCCAGAGCTGCACTCACTATTCTGCTGGTGCAGTCACTGTGTACATACATTACTTGTCCTGTACTGATCCTGAGTTACATCCTGTATTATACTCCAGAGCTGCACTCACTATTCTGCTGGTGCAGTCACTGTGTACATACATTACTTATCCTGTACTGATCCTGAGTTATATCCTGTATTATACTCCAGAGCTGCACTCACTATTCTGCTGGTGGACAATGAGGCTAATAGAAGTCATCATGGTGGTCTGAACCAGTTGGAGAAGAAAAGGAAGATAACAAATCCAATCTAGCAGATGCCGTGTATTTTTCAGTGAATGTAAATGATTATTCTGCCAGTGACTGGGGGTGATCAGCGCTCCAGTCACTTGTGTGGTATATATACTGGGAGTCAGACATCACACACAGTTTGGTTGGAGATTATTAGACCTCTTTTATAACAGATTTTAGTGCAGCTCCACCTCCTCACCACTAGGAGTCCTCCCTCTCACTGGTCACGAGTATGATGAATAAGATGTGGAAACTGCCTCCATTATTTAAGTGTGCATCCGCCAGACAATGAAACCCAGGTCATATGTGTGGACAGTTCATTAACCCTTTCCCACACGAGTCCTCTCTAGAAAGGAACAAAGGTACAAAGACACAACAGCTCGAGCCAACTTTGTGAACTCCAGTGTGAACAGCGTCCATAACGTGTGAGGAGAAACTACACAATAAACCCTGAAGATATGAAGCACTGCAAGTACCCGCTCCACAATATCACTGCCCCCCAAAGAATGCCATCATCTGTAGCTTCACTCTTATTGGGAGGGGCCTGGGAAGGTGGGGGCGGGGCTGGGACTTTTTTATAGTCTTGGATAACCCCTTTAAATACCTGGAATATGTCTCTCTCTCTTTCTCTCTCTCTCTCTCTTTCTCTCTCTCTCTCTTTCTCTGTTTCTCTCTCTTTCTTTCTTTCTCTCTCTCTTTTTCTCTCTCGCTTTCTCTCTCTTTCTCTCTCTCTTTCTCTCTTTCTTTCTTTCTCTCTCTTTCTCTCTCTCTTTCTCTCTCTTTCTCTCTCTCTTTCTCTCTTTCTTTCTCTCTCTCTCTCTTTTTCTATCTCTCGCTTTCTCTCTCTCTCTCTTTTTCTCTCTCTTTCTATCTCTCTTTCTCTGTTTCTCTCTCTTTCTTCTCTCTCTCTCTCGCTTTCTCTCGCTTTCTCTCTCTCTCTCTTTCTCTGTCTTTCTCTCTCTCTTTCTCTGTCTTTCTCTCTCTCTTTCTCTGTCTTTCTCTCTCTCTTTCTCTCTCTCTTTCCCTCACTTTCTCTCTCTCTATCTTTCTCTCTCTTTCTCTCTCTCTCTTTCTCTCTCTCCTTCTCTCTTTTTCACTCTCTCTCTGTCTCTCTCTCTTTTTCTCTCTCTCTTTCTCTCTCTCTTTCTCTCTCTCTTTCTCTCTCTCTTTTCTCTCTCTTTCCCTCTCTCGCGTTCTCTCTCTCTCTCGCGTTCTCTCTCTCTCTTTCTCTCTCTCTCGCGTTCTCTCTCTCTCTTTCTCTGTCTTTCTCTCTCTCTTTCTCTGTCTTTCTCTCTCTCTTTCTTTCTCTCTTTCTCTCTCTTTCTCTCTCTCTATCTTTCTCTCTCTTTCTCTCTCTCTCTTTATCTCTCTCCTTCTCTCTTTTTCACTCTCTCTCTGTCTCTCTCTCTTTTTCTCTGTCTTTCTGTCTCTCTTTCTCTCTCTCTTTCTCTCTCTCTTTCTCTCTCTCTTTCTCTCTCTCTTTCTCTCTCTCTTTCTCTCTCTCTTCTCTCTCTCTTTCTCTCTCTCTCTTTCTCTCTCTCTTTCCCTCTCTCGCGTTCTCTCTCTCTCTCGCGTTCTCTCTCTCTCGCGTTCTCTCTCTTTCTCTCTCTCTCTCGCATTCTCTCTCTCTCTTTCCCTCTCTCTTTCTCTCTCGCGTTCTCTCTTTCGCGTTCTCTCTCTCTCTCGCGTTCTCTCTCTCTCGCGTTCTCTCTCGCGCGTTCTCTCTCTCTCTCGCGTTTCTTCACAAATCTGAAGAAATTCTGATTCTACCAATTAAGAATTATTTTTAAAAAAAGGAAAATTGGGAAAATTTAGAAAATGTAGGTTCTAATTAATTTATTTGCTGTTCTCCAGTTCAAATATAAGGACACAACTAGTAATCATAAACAATACCGCCCCCTGGTGTGCTGTAGGTTGTGCTTCGATAGGAGGTGCACCCGGCACCAGACTCCTTATCTGTCGCAACGTCTTCTCTTTGGGTTTTTTCTAGTTCTTCATGTCTCCTACCTGTCTACTATTCGGCAGGATGTCATGGAGGGCCGGTGAGCAGGTGGTGGTGAAGGGGCAGTCTATAGAGTTCTGGGTGTCCTGTCAATGAAAGAGAGGTACATGACAGTACATGGGGACACTTGTGTATATTTAAAGAGGTTATCCGGTATTTTCATAATGATGTCCTGACCTCAGGATGGGTTATCAATAGTGATGATCGAGCAGCCCGATGCTCGGGTGCTCTGGCCGAACACTAGGTGGTGCTCGAGTGCTCGGCCGAACACCTGAGCACAATAGAAGTCAATGGGAGACCCGAGCACTAAA